>JAOXNN020000006.1:2143053-2158011 GCA_028571205.2 Hydropsyche betteni
GATTTTATTAATTAAATATTCAAATCGGGTACACATTTCGGGTTCACATAATCGGCTTTTCACATTTTATCGTTTTCAGTTTCTTAACAAACCCACACCCGATGTTATTAACATCGGTCCTATATACTAGTAATATCATATTTTCCATATAAATACTAAAAAAAATCAGATTTATATCCGGAAACGTTTTATCCATCAGAAGTCACGACCTCGGCATACGGGACATAAACAAAACGACCACGAAACACCTCATCCAGACTGATTAATCCAATTAATCCGGCGCGATAGTTCTAATAGCGGCTCGCAGCCGTTATTAAAGCCTCTCTGGAATTTATTCGAGCAATATGCGCGAGCTGAACAGCAAGTCCCCGGCGAGGAGCGCAGAAAGTATGGGTCGGCATGGTCTCCGGTGTAAAACGGGACGAAACGTAATAATAGAGAACACTGGAGGCGGTTGTGAATGTTGGATTCCTCTCCCGGGGAACTTATATTAAATAAGTTCCCATGACACGTTCCCGATGTTCTGGATGTTCACACTTGCGCACCCGTCCCGCGGAAAACGGGGGAGGCAACACGTGCAATACTCTTCTGCGATTTTTTTCGCAATAGATTTGTGTGTGTGTGTATATGACTATTTTTAGTTTGTAAAGTAGGGCGAGGATTCATATGGGTCGCTTCATGCGAGGAAATTGTCTGTCTCCCATGTAATAATCACGGATTTCTGTGTGTTCGTTCGAATGACGCTTGCGAATATGGTCTTTATACGTATACACATAACGTCTATAATATGACTAGTAAATAGGCCCGATGTTAATAACATCGGCTGTGGTTTTATTAAGAGACGAAAAACGATAAAATGTGAAAATCCGATTGTGTGGACCCGAAATGTGTACCCGATTCGAATATTTAATAAATAAAATTAATATAGTTCATTTGTTATTTGTTTGTGACATAAGCCAGAGACAGTAGGTAATAAACATCATATTATAGACGTTAACTGTATTCGAATATAAAGAACAAATTCGCAAAAAAGTCGCGAGCGTCATCGAACGAACGAACACGCAGACGAATACACACACAGAAATGCGCTATTATATATAGGGGATGCTTATTATTTACTAACTACTGGTTTTGCCTATATGTGACAATAAGAAATGAACTATTTTGATTTTATTACTTAAATATTAAATATTCAAATCGGGTACACATTTCGGGTTCACACAATCGGAATTTCACATTTTATGGTTTTCTGTTCCACAGCTGATGTTATTAACATCGGGCCTATTTACTAGTAGATAATAGTAGTGAAGGTAAATGTTTGAACGATTTAAGGATCGTTAATGTGATTTTGAATTTGTTGACGTTTGTATGTCTCTATGAAAAATTTGATATTTTAATATTTAGGTGAGATGAAAATGATTTTTATTTATTTTTGAAATAAAATAAAATGTATATTTTAGTATGGAAAATATAGTATTTATTATCGTTAATAATGTCCATAACAAGCAATTTTTTTCTCCTCGTGCGTAATCCTATCTTTGGAAAAGATAACAGACATATGGGCAAGTATTATGTAAAAAATGTTTTAAAGAGTTATCTCATACTAAAGTAAGAGATAATCACTTTGTTTTATAACGAACATAAGGATTTAAAAAAATAATTGGGAATCCTGTTAAAAAATCTTTACATTCAGAAATCTTTTATGTAATGTAAGAAATATTATAATATTTTAGTAAAAAATGTAGATAAGTATTCATGTGAAAACACTTCATTGTTATATAATAATTTATTTATAAATATATTGCGGGATAAATTTATATGTACAAATATATTTAAGTTAGTTCAGAAGGGAGCATGGGAGTTCAGTTTTATGTTTGTGTTGTCTGGGATGCACTCTCGTATAGGTACGCTATAGATTTTCAGTGAAAACTTTCCGGTGGCAGATGTTGGACTTTTACAAAATTTCTTTCAACCGATGCTATATAATATGGGAAGTTTCCAACTTCACACCAACTATTGTTTTCTCACTAGAACATATTACATTCACACAATTACAGAAAACTCACATAGTTCATAAACCTAAGATATTAACTACGAGAGTTATATAATTTTCATACAAACCATAACCGAAGTATCATAAACGTTCTTTTCAAGAGAGTCATCAACCGTACGAGAGCTGAAGAGATTTTTAATTTAAATGCAAACGTAACTTTTCAAAGAGCACGGCTATCTTTTGAATTTAGGACTGCTTCAGCAGACATACGTTCAGTTCGCTTTTAAGAACTTAACGGACAGCGTTTTCTCTATCTTTTTGAGAAAAACGCCGAGGAGATTTCGTCTTTCGCAGACTTGACATTATTGGTTATTTCTCGGTTTTATATCGATTCCAGTAGCTTATCTCGAGGATTTGAAATTAAACCGCGCATTCCGATCACTCGAGCGGATAATATTCATGTGGATCGTTAGTAAACTAGAATATCTACATTTTCTAAAAGAAAAATTTACTCACAACAAAAATTGCTCATTAGAAAGTAAACTTATTTTATTAAAAACATATTTGGAACAATAAATATAAGATGCATTGTGAAATCTCAAAGATGTAGTGAATTTTTCATAATCAATATTATAAGTCAGTCGATCCCATGAATAGTAAGTGATTGACAATCTCATCAAAGCATATAATACTCTATGTTTGTGATGCAGCAGATGTTTGCCCTCAATGAAACAACCATACAGCAACACGGAAGAAGATCAATATGCAAGAGCTGCACTAAAGCAACGATGCACCATGGCATACACAAATTGGCACAGATTCGACAACATACCTCTGTGAGCCTTGCTTTGTGAATATTGAAAACATATGAAAATTTTATCCTTTAATAAAAAGTTTTATAATCCGAAACTATTGCAGAATCGATTTTATTTTCATATATAATATTATTGTAGTAGTACCCGGCGTTGCTCGGGACTTAAATTTTAAATCAAATTGTTTTTTAATTTAATTTTTGCGGACCATCCGGTTTCGGTTTCTGAGAAAAATGGTCACCCTATTTTAATGATGCTAAAATCTTCTTCACAAAAAAATACATATACATGCCAGTTTTCATGGCGATCAGTCGAACGGTGTTGGAGTGATACGGCAACAAACAAATATACAAACATCCATTTTTATATACATATTATTATGAATTTCTCAGGACGCTTTTGTTTTAATATAATATTGAACATTGGTAAAGCTCATCCATTCAATTTATTTTCACACGTATTTATATACTTTGGAAAAAAAATCTTATTTTGATCCCACAATATCGATCTAAAAGTCTGAATTGTGAACGGATTGCGTTTTAAATTTAATACGATCTCGGATTTGCGATAATGCAATTTTCGCAACACCATCGAAGCGTGACAGGCAAAAAAATGTTCAATCACTTTAAACTGGAGAAAAATCAACAGAAAACTCCGATCAAACACAATTTAAAATAAATTTATGTGTTCAGAAACAGAACTTGTAATATGAAAATTTAATGTATTAGAATGAAGTTGGGTTTTGAAATAGTTTGTATTATAGATCCATTCGAATTTAAAAAGTCCTTATTGATATAAAAAATTCATAAATGATGAAATTATTTATTTATACGTAAAAAAATAGATTGAAATTCTAAAATATTAATTCTCAAAGAATTTTCGTAGAAAACGTCTCGTCTCCTGAAACGATTCTTGGTAAAAGTGGCGATCCGACAAAATCCCACGGTGTGAGAAGAACGTTCTCGAGAAAGACGAATCCCCTTCTTTCCCTGACTTTTCCGCGGAACTTCTAATTGCAGAGAAATCGAAATTTCCAACTCGTTCGCGACTTTTAAAAAGGGCACGCGAAACGGCGCCTTTCATTCCGCCCGAGTTGCGAACCGCGCTTATATCGAGCTTTCGGAGCTTTTTGTTCGGATGAATTGCGTGCTCGTCGAACGCTCGCATTATGTTTATGTTTAAGTATTATTAATGATTCGCCGATCGAGATTTGAATTTAAATTGAATTCGGGAATCTTGGCGCGCAAGTGCGGCGCTTTTGTGCGCGTCGAATTCGGCGTATAATTCGTTATCATACATATTTATCAATGGCTTGATTTCGTCGCAATTACCATTCGAATCGGGATTCTTTGGAAATTGATTCGTCAAATTTTCTATAAAGTAGGGAATTTTCATTTAATTTTTATTATTCTGACCCATATCCTGCCATGGGCAAAAACCGTACAATAATAAGTATTAAACATAATTAGCTTTCTATGTTTTATAATATAATATTATAAATGGATATAAGAAAATAAACTTCTATAATATGTATTAATATAATTTTTTAAATATAATTATACTTTAATTTTATCATAAGTTTTAGAAATTATCATTTATTGAAAGAGTTATAATGTAAGAAAAGATATTTGTCACCACAAAACAATAAAACCACAGCTGTAACAAATGAGTCATAAAATTTTATCGCCTTCACACATGTTTTACCGAAACTCGAAGGGAATGTAAATAGAATAGTTTTTTTTCAAATATGGCAGTTTAAGGCTTTTGATTTTGCTTTTTGAAAAAAAAAAGTTTTTTAGAATCAGAATTTTTTTTAAATCAATAAAAGTAATGTTAGTCGTTAATTGTGATTTATTTTCGTTTAGGGTAGCTGGATTTAACTGTTGAATCCATTCTATGATTTATTCAATTAGATTTTATTTTTTTGATTAATTAAAGATCATAATGTATATAATAGAATAAAGATTGAGAGTAAAAATATTGTTAGAACTATTCAAATGAAAATTAAAAATCTATTACTGATGATTCAGACGTAGCTATCTTATTATTTATTCCGCGATAGCCTCAAAACTGAATGTATTTATTTTTATGAAAGTAAATACTAGCTGAAACCAGCAGGCGTTTTCTTGCCAGTCTGTATTATAACAACTTGATATGATTTTATGAATTGCGTAACCAAGCCAACTTAATTCAACAAACAACAGATCTTCGACCGATTTTTTTTAAATTCAATGGTACCTACTTGACGGGTTGTTGGGTTGACCCTTGACGGGTTGACCAATAGACGGGTTGACCTATGGAAGGGTTGACCTTTGATGTTTTGACCCCTGATGGCTTAACCCCTGATAGGTTGACCCTTTATGGTTTGACTCCTGTTAGATTGACCCCTGACGGGTTGACCAATAGACGGGTTGACCTATGGAAGGGTTGACCTTTGATGTTTTGACCCCTGTTGGCTTAACCCCTGATAGGTTGACCCTTTATGGTTTGACTCCTGTTAGATTGACCCCTGATGGATTGAACCCTGACTGTTCGACCCACGGACGGGTTGACTCTGGATGGTTTGACCGTCCCGTTTTGGGTTCTGGGAAATATGATCACCCTATTTAAATGATCCAAAAACCTTCTCGACAAAAAATACATATCCGTGCCAATTTTTATGGTGATCGGTCGACCGGTGTTGGTGTGAAACGACTTCATACATATATATACAAATATCAAATTTTATACATATAGATACATAGATTCAACTTTTCAAAATTTTCATTTATAGCGAAGAAAATGTAGAAAAAAACACAAAAAAGCAAAAAAAAAAAACGAAATGAAATCAATCATTAAAACCAACGCAAACAAACACCGCCATAAAACGTGCACGCGCGCCGATTTTTTTCCCGCCGCTCGATTTTCATCCCGTATCATTTCGCCGAGGGCAATAATAGAATTCATCAGAGAAGTTTTACGGCCGTAAAATAGATTTTCCGGGTTGGCGCTCGCGTGAAAATCGTCGGAAAAACGCAACGGCCGTACGTAACGCGCCATCTGCGCGATGACTCCTATATCGGGCGCGTGATCCGGAGCTTAATGGCCGAAAAGCGGCCGCGCACTTTGCGATTTATCTATTTTAATATTTATTATTAAAAAGGGAACGAAGCCGGGAAATGTTGGTGTTGTGCTCGCGTGTCAATCAGCTTTTTTTCGCGCGGCCGTTCCGGTGAAATATGCCCGGATCGTGTTTGCCAATATTGTTCGGTTGTGTGTTGCGCGAATGACTGATATCGAGTTTTTTTTTCGGGGTGAAATGTGAAATTTTTATATACAGGTAGTCCTGGGCTCATGACGGTTGGTACACATGACCGTGTAAAAGTATAATAATATAATTTTACGAATGTTACTCACTAAATCGTGAGCTATCGTCATCTATGGCCAATGAGTTTTGAAAGAAATATGAATTCATTTAAATTATTGTATAGAAAATGGAAATTTTTTAACTGATTTTTTTAATTTGGATTTGACTTGCAACTAAGATTCAAGCACGTGCTTCCATCATAAGTTGAGAAATTAAACTAATTCTTTTTTATTCAGTTCGGAAATAACATGGTTCAAAGAAAAAGAACTGATTATTTTTTTACACGGTTTTTTCACTTTGACATGGTAAATATTATTTATACATAAAATCTATTACTATGCCACGTTGCTAAGATTTAGACTAGGACAGTTTATAAGGCCAGTGAGTTATTAAAATGTATGTAATAATAGTTATTAAATAATTTTTAATGATTTAACATTGCGAAATTTATCACATTACACATTTTTTATGAAGTATCATATATTCGGATGGTAGTTCTATCCAAAAACACTGTTGGAAGCCATCTTCAATTTTTTTATGGTCACCTTACTTTTTTTTCCATGTTTTTTTACACGGTAATTTCTGGAACGTATCCCCTGTGTAAAAAAAAGGATTGATATTAGATTTTTTCAGGTGTGTACTGCGAAGTTAGTGAATCTTGTTAAAAAATTTAATATAGTTTTCGAACGTGAGTTTATTATAGTTTCGTATACACTATGCATAAATTGACTCGTGGGGTGGAGTTTTTACGAATTTTCATAAAACTTTGAATTTTTTTAAATACAAACACGCATCCAGTGAAAAAAAACTTTCATTTGCACCTTGAAAACAAAATATTACGTACACACAACACGTACATATTATGTAACTTTTAGTAAATAATTGAGAAAATTTATTACACACGTGCAGGAGATGATACGCATAAAAAGTATGAAACTTTAACACTATAATAAAATAAACATTTTGGGCGATTCATCATATCGCGAGTTTGTCGCCTTGACTCGAGCGTTCCGCGGATAATCCGCGTTCGCGTAAAACCACCTATAACAAACATACACACGCGAACGTGCAAACTCATAAATAAATGCACACGTGGGCGACTATACCCTGTACTGATATATATTAGGATAAATACATAAAATTTATATATGAGATTGCAGAGCTCGGAACCAAAATCCGCAAACATACAGTTTTTCAATATAAAAAAGAAAAGGATTTGTATGTAAATGAAGTTGTAAATGTCGTCTATATGTAATATTATATATGTATATCAAATGAGAGGTTCGGCAGAAAATAATGGTAAGATATTTGTTACTTTTGGGGATATTAGGATATTAGATTTGTACGTATAAACGTTAAAAAACAAATAAAATCAACTCAAAACTTTTTTGACGACGACGAAATCTTCAAAACGTCGTACTGGCGCTGTTTATTTTCAGTAAGCCGTCAAATTTTTGTGCACGATATTTGGTTAGTGTTACTATCGTAAAATATTAAGACCTGCACGATTCATTAAAAAACTGCCGAGTAAATGTAAACGGCTCTTTCATGCCACTTCTCCCCTACGTATAAATGGCGATCAACGAAAAGCACTCATGTCTCGAATTTTTTGGCGAACGAGGAAAAGCGACTTTTGATGATACGCCATCGTCGCACACGCAATATATATTATACGTGTGTGCGTATTTAAGTGGTAGTGGGTTGGCAGAAGGCTTTTACTGTCGGAGGTGGTGAACGCGAAAAAAGCGGCAGTAAAAAGGTCCCGTAATACGCGCTCCTCAAGATTTACGGCCGACGCGGGGATTATCCTCGCGTTTCGCGGAACTAAACAAATCTTTGGCGGCCGCTTCGATGACGCTTCATGGCTCGTTGTAGCGATATGTGATGACGAAGATCATCGTCGTTATGGGGCGCGTGGAAAACTTTGATATTTCGACGGAAAAAGTCGGAAAATTGCCGGAAAAGCGGTGGATTTTTTTCAGTGAATGCGTGCGCGGGTTGAATTTTGATAGACTTGTCTAATTTCGTGATGCTAAGCGCTTGTTTGTCATTATCTTGTATTCTTTTGTAAAATAATTAAAAGCTTACATTCATAAAGTATCTTTTTTTTTTTGTTGAACGGTTATTTAGATGTTGTAATTCATTACCAATTTTACGTGAAAACTTCTCAAATAATCGAATCTGAGGCGTCTAATTTCGTGATATATTGGCTAATTCCGTGATAGTATAAGTCTCCCCTAATTATGATCGTTTTATTTTGTTATAATATATTTTGAGGAAAGTTTTATATTGAAATTTGATAATTTTTTTTATTCATAAATACTCGTAAAACTGTAATAATCATTGTGAAATATAAGGGAAATCGATGTTGTTACATTGGGGTTGTTTTATAAGCATAATTTAGTCGACACGAGGCCTTCAACGCATATTGGTACAGGTAAACAATCTTAATAAATCACTCCAACGGCTTCAATGAGTGAATAAAAAAATTGAATTCGCCATTATAAAAGAGAAATTAATTACCACAATACATTTTCCTTTGTCAAAGCTTTCCGTGAACCGAATAAAAAACATAACACTAATTCTACATAAGAAACCTCTCAAATCTCAAAAACAATCAAAAATATGAAAATCAATAAATTTGCATAACTAATTACATATTTTAAAAACCAATAATTAAAAGTTATTGAAAATTTCCGATGCATCTTGTCTACACCAAAGTCAATTAATATGCAAGACTTATAGGGTGGCACAAGTTTGCCCCGTCGAATTTCATTACGTCTCGAGAATTTTCAGTTTGCACCCTACTTTATGGCAAACGAAGCGGAGAAATTAGAATAGTGATTTTCGAGTTTTTCCGTGCCGAAGTGAAAATTAAGACGTGAAGTTTTACCGAGGATTTGCTCTTAACAATAGACTGCGGAGGTTGTAAAAATTGGTTCGAAGATATCTGTTATGATATCGGGTTTCGATTTCGATAAAGTTTATTCGATAGTAAAATGGATACTTTGAATAATTCAAGCTGTACGCTATTTTTAGAATAATAATTGTTAAATCTGTTTATTGTCGTTGAAATGAAATTTATTATGTCAACAATTTATCAGAATATAAAGCGTTAATTATTGTTAAAAATACTATTATTTCTAATTAAATAAGTAACAAACATTAGATTTATGTTTTGTAATAAAGAGTATTATAATTTGAATGTTTTGATTATGTAAAATATTATAAAATCAATAATATTGTATCTTATACAACTCGTCTTAATTATTATGAATTGTTCATTCTTAAATGAGATGTCAAGTAAAATATTAAATAAATATTCAGAGTAATATTATGTATCATCCCATCTCTTATTTTTTATTTTAAAAATAATTTATTAAAGATATTTGAAATATAAGGTACTTTAATAAAAATAAAGCATTAAACAATCAATGCAATAATTATTAGTAAAATAAAAAAAAAGATGTTCAAATTTAATTTCAGTAAGGAAAAGAAAAAATAAAATAGTTTTTTGGTGATTCTTAATTAATTATACACTTTGTGGAAAATAAATTATTACATAATTTTTGAAATAAGTTTTCCAGCAGTAATCTGGGCCCTAGCATTTCTTATACTCTATTTTATCACCAATTAATTGAAATAATAATGTTAATACTATAATAGTTTTTCCTGTGTTTTTCTTTTGCAAATATCGATATTTCAATTCCAGTATTATTGCATTCCTTAAACACTGCCATGATTGACACGGACACGGTTTTTCATATTTTCCGCCAGTGGCGAAAGCAATTTCGATTATTTTACCAATTAGACGCGCCGAGACAGACGACGAAAGTGAGATTAATTAAATTTCGCGCCCAGTTTTGTTCAATTTTCCACACTTTGACGAGAGGTCACCGAAAGCCTAGGACACAGGTGCCCAACTTTGTTTTCGCGGGCTTTTGCGAGACAGATCGAATTAGGACAACCACCATACAAAAACCCCACTAATTAACCAAAACGTGACCATCCTCGAAAATCAATTAAGAATTAGTACTTTTTACGATTTGAAAAAATATTTTTTTGTTATTATTCTGTTTTTACCTTCGAACGGGCGCATCGAATGATTTAATTTGAATGGGTGCATGTCGTAAATTTGACATTATCAAGTTTTCTCTATTTAAATGATGTTTTTTTTATATACATGTTAAGGAATTGCTGTTAAGTTTTGAAAAATTATAAATGATAGTACTTTTAAAAAAATAAATTTGATTTTCTAAACAAAAAAAAAAAACGAAACGAAACTTGTTTCAAAAAAAACAAAATATTTTATCGACATATTAGTCAGAATCAATATTCTCATCTTTACAATTTTTGCAAACCACCTCAACTGCAAAACGGTTCTTGCAAATAAAGAACTGGCAACGACAACACTTCATTGATGCTGAGAATCTTTTTTTCTCTAATGCACATAAGCTGCAAACACTGCATTTCAGAGGGATCCTTACGGAAATTTCTCAAATATCAATTAATAACAAAAATTTCCAAGCACACCCGGAACGTCTATAGGTTGGAGAAACACTGACCTTGAAATAGCTCGAACCTCGATGATGATGACAACTCAGTGGTTAAAGTGTAAGAAGCGATAATGCGTATTTGTCGCCAATTGTGCGTCAACGCTCCCGCTCGAAATTGATTTATGTTTTTATGAGTTTTAATATATGCAAATAAGAATTATGTATTGTTCCGAGTGCGCGTTTGTTACCACTGCCCCAGGAAAATTTCGCGTACCCAAAATATGCAAATACCCTGGCCCCACCCTGGCCATCAATCGCAATAGCCTCAAAGACATTCGGAATCGCGACGCATTTATTTCCGACGACGGCAAAATGAAAGCAGAACGCGACGGTCACAGACCCTTTTGTGAAATTCGAGTTTTTGTTAATTATTCAAATATTCTTGATATTTAAATTCGGCGGGTGTGCGGAGGAAAGCCGTTGGCGCCATTGTCCGTCGACCGCTCGAATTGTCGGCGATAATTGGCGAGAATTTTTCAGGCTTTTGCCGGATGAGGGTGTGAAAAATTTTGGCACAATTCGACGTTCGTGTTTGTTATTTTGAATCGATCAGTTGGTGATTGATTGTGATTTTTTTTGTGTTTTTTATCTGAGTATTTTTTGGGTTTTTGAAGCATTCTAAAGTAAATAAACTGTTTGATTTTTTTTTCAAACTTTTGCGTTTTCAATAAAGCGGAAGTATCTACGATACGTTTTCAAAGTTTTATAAAATCTATGGTAGATATATCACGAACTTTCCTTTGACGTTTTCAGAATATTATAGTATTTTTTTTTATAATTCCTGTTCTATATATTATAATACATATTTTAGAAATCAAGATAATATAGAGAATTTAATAAAATTGTGAATTTGTTAATTGGATACTTCCAATAAAACAAAATATAATATAATTTATGCCATTTATGTACTTTACTATTTATATTATTTTACTTTACATTTTACTACTAAACAATACTTTCTAAATTCCAATTTTTATTGCATGAGCTACAAAACCATTCAAACAACAAATGATTAAAATCAACCATTGAACCTAAAACGAGCCACTTAACTATATCAATCAATAAAAAATAACACATTCTACCTAAATAGGCCACCGAAATATACTAGGGATGATAGATTTACCCTAATTTTAATTTTTCACAAATTACTAGGTTGCCGGTAAATTAAATTTTAAATAAAAATCGGAAAAAAGTTACAAAGAGAAAACCTTTTTATCAAAAATACTTTTTCTAAAAAAAAAAAAAACAATAAAATTATCAAAAAAAATTTCACTTTTAAAAAACGTTTTTCAAAAGAAAAAACGATGAATCTTTCCAAAAAATTTCTAAGTAATTTTTTTTATTTACCGTAAATTTTTTAATATTTAACTTTTTAAAAAAAATCAATGTTATCGAACTGTTGAGCTATTTACCAACCTATAATGACATACTTGCCATACGTCCTAAGCCGACATCGTTTATCCGTCATCTTTTCAACATCCCAAGCCAGAAACTCGAAATCAGGCCCGCCAACATCACGCACAGTCCCAACACGACCGAGACAAAAACGAACGGGAAGAACACACCGTAATATCCCGTATAGGATTCGATAAACGGCCGTTTCGAATTCAGGCTTCGCGTGTATCGTACGTTGTACGTTACGAATCTGATGCACGGTTATCGGGGGTACGTGACGGGCCGCGGTATTAACTTTAACCGTATGCGCGAAAAAGCGCGCGAAAATATTCAAATATTCAAATGTTCGCGTGGCTGTTTGCGATTTTATGAAAGCGCACTCGGTTCGCGAGTTTTATTTGGCCCTTCGATATCGCCGTTTTCATGTATTTTTGATTAAAAGCCTGCGATAAATGCGTATTCGGATGTGTTGGGATGATATCGGTTTTTAGGTTGGGTTTCGTGTATTTTCTGTTTGTATGTTGATTGATTCATATTGAAGTTTTTCAAAATCATTTTTATATAATGAGTTCGAATAAGATGTGAATTTGAAAAAGTCATAACTTATTCATATTCAAAGTTTTTTATTTTATTTTTTACAGATTATAGATGAATCCTTGGAGATTAAAATAGCTGCGTATGATATCCAGCGACGAGTAAAACTCATTTGGTTTTTATGTACCATAAAAAACCAATTTCATTGAAACTCGGAATATTTTATAACGAAAAAAGATTGAAAATTAAAAAAAAAACATGACTTTTCCAAACCTTTCAGTCTTACAGTAACCAACCTATATTATTGCACATATTATAGAACACTAATGTCATATTTTATTTTCGGATCGGTTCTATCTTGAATAAATATTAGAAACGGTAAATTACAAAAATCACTTAGTAGATCAGTTTTCTCGCTGATGTTTCGTAATAAGACTTGAATTTTAATTTAAATTTATCTATATTATACGGAGGCAGTGGTTTCTTCGTATTTCAAATTTTAGGTTTCCAACTAACTTGGGCGTAATTGTAAATTTCATTTAACGAAGATGAAATTAGATCGAAGGAATATCCGTATATATATATACATAATACTTCGCCAGTTAATTTGAATATAAAGGTGAAAGATGCGTCTGTATAGAATAACTATTTCTATTAAAAAATGGAAATTTAATTAATTAAGATACTAAAACGACAAATATATAATTTAAACAGTTTTTTTTTATATTATATACATTTTCAACAATCTTATAAACGCAACAACAAATCAAGCGAAACTCCCACTCGCATCCACTCAAGAACAAAAATTAACGCTCAGCCCATCCCCCATCCACCAATTAGCCATCTTCATTGTCGAACAAGAAAAATAAACGTCTTCAACGACGACGACGATTGTGCTCTTCGGCTGTGAAAATTTCATTTCGGCGCCGTTAACACCCGCCGGCCGGAGCCGTAAAACGCGCATAAAACTCGCCCAATGGGTTAGCCGGGACCGGGACCGGGCCCGGGACGGATTTGGCTTTGTCAACAAGGATGCCGATTTTGTCCCTTTGTTTTCGTCCTTGTTTCGAAAATGATGGCGATGATGGTTGCGCTGATTGCTGTCGATGGCTGCTTCCGTTTGGTTTCGTTCCGATTGTGGAATTTTGGGGTTTTCGGGTCTTGCGCATGGTGCTTGAGGATTTGAATGGTGTCATTAAGGCTTTTCGATGTAATGATTTTGATTGTGGAAGGTTTTTTCGATGTTTTAATTTGTTGTATTTTGTTTCGAATCTTTATTTGGTGATGAGGTGTTTGTGTTTACGCATCAATGGATTATTGTAATTACGCGTCTTTAGTTTGATGCTTTTCAGAAGATGATGGTATTTGTATTATGTTTAGTTATTATTTTTTATAATATATTATAAATATTTATGTATTGTAATTTTTTTATTAATTTAATAACCTCTGATACTAACATATAACCTATGTCCCATGACCTATGACCTACAACCTATAAACTAACCTATGATCTATAACCTATCCCCTATATATATATATACAATATAATAGCGGATTTCTGTGTGTGCGTCTGCGTGTTCATCCGTTCGTTCGCTCGCGTGTTCGTCTGTTCGATGACGCTCGTGACTTTAAAATGAACGACCCGTCGATACAATCATTTTTTCGAAATAAAAATCGCAGTCAACCGGCCGGGATTTGAACGCGATTCGTCTTACACGCTAATATGAGCAACCAAACATTGACACCTACCCCGAATTGAGTCAATTTCATTTTTTTTTAAAATATGTATTATAAAATTATTCTAATATGATCTTTATGCGTATACAATTAACGTCTATAATGTCATGTTTATGAAATAAAAAGATAAATGTGAACGCAATATACGTATCTATTGATTTATTTAATAGGGAATAGCGCCTTTACCTAACGTGTATGCAATACGGCGTATATTCGTTCAAATTTGTAAAAAAAGTGTCGATTGGCTGCATGTTTGTTGGGAAAGCGTCTCTATTAGCTTATGCAATACGTCGCTTATTACGCAGCGGAAAAATATTTGAATCCCCTATATATAATCACGGATGACAGATATCTGTGTTTGTTTGTATGCTAAGGATCTCGACAATCGTTCCAATTCAGCCTGTATGCCGTTTAAATATAACGACTATAATCGCTACATGAGTATGGCTATAACGCGAGCTCCGAATTTAGTCTTTATGGTCATTATAATTACGGATATAATCTTATTCTATATAATCTTATATTCTGGAGACATTTCGCAAGGGCACGGTTATAAAATATGTTTGCATATATTCAATTTTTGTT
>JAOXNN020000006.1:2164906-2182660 GCA_028571205.2 Hydropsyche betteni
TTTTGTTAAGAAACGGAAAACGATAAAATGTGAAAACCCGATTGTGTGAACTCGAAACGTGTACCCGATTTGAATATCTAATATTTAATTAATAAAACCAGCTCATTTGTTCTTCATCATCATCGAAAAAAAGAAAATAAAAAAAGTCGCGAGCGTCATCGACACACACAGAAATCCGCTATTATATATAGGGGATTTGAATAAAATAAATGCCGATATTCCATCAAAAAAACATCATCTCACAAAATAAATCGATACATTTCGTCCAATTTCAATTCGGCACAACAACTTCCCCGTTTTCGAATACAACCATAAACACAAAACAATCTCAACTGAATCCTCTTTCGATTTTGAAAAACCCCCTCGTCGAAACCGCCATCATAATACGGCATCCCTCGAAACGGGTCCATGTATTTTACCCGATTTTAGTCCGGGACGCTTCGGTATGCGGTCACACTTTGGCTCGTACAGTCGGTTAAGCCGATCGACGTGAGAATAAACATTTGTTATTGGGGGGCGGTTTCGACGTCGGCTTTGCACCCCTTATATACGTTTTATATCCCCGAATACACGTTCGGGCGTGCATTAAACGATGGCTGTGTATGCTGGGTCCACAATGGAACGTCGGATGTACAAGTGGCCGGTGTTAAGCCCTTCAATTTATGTGTGTTTATTTGCATGTCGCGCGAAGAAGCGAGTCGCCGGAAAGGCTATTGTTAGGCCAGGCGGTGGTATACGTGTTGAATTCGAAAAATATGGGGTGTTTTCTTGGTGCATTGTAGAACACAATGCATTCGGTGTTAATCGTCGTTAGATTTCGGTTGTTTTGAATATGGATGAGCGCGGTCGATGTTTGGCGAGTTGGTATGAATGTTTAAGTGTTCGTTGTTTGAATTTAATATCTAAACGAAAAATGGATGTTTATACACACTCACTCGCATACACACATACATCTATATATATTTTTTGCCCTTTTCACAGCAGCATGGTTTGACCGATCGCGATTAAAATTGGCATGTATATGTATTTTTTTGTCGATAAGGTTTGTATCATTAAAACCATTTTGCGACTCGATCTGACGCTATTTTAGGATGAAAACAAAATTTCCGTATCAGCGGTGCCGCATATTGATTGTGATAATAATTATAATAATCAATATTGAATTGATTATTGAAAATATTACTAAAACTCAATTTATTAATTTACAAGCTGTTATAATACAGACTGGCAGGAAAAAGTCTGCGGATTCAACTAGTATTAATATAATATACATATACATAAAAAAGTGTAATCATATAATGTCTCATTTAAATTATATTACGAAGAACATAATTAAAGTGAAAATTCCTTGCAAAAGTGCTTTATTATGTCACATGTAATATGACAAGGGTAGCGAAATTTACCGTTATTTTTTTTCAGCGAATTAGTATATAATAAACGCACAATAATTCTTTGAATTAATCTGAACATAAGAAGCGACTTAAAATTAATAATTAAAATCCTTATGGCTTTTAAATCGGCCTTGTCACTCGGTAGCTTAAACAATTCAAATTACGAGTGAACATTCGCAATAACATCAAGTTGTGTCAGTCGAGTCGGACATTTGCAAGTCCATAAGCAACAATGTTTCTTGTGCTACTCATAACGAAAATTAACGTAGTTAGAACAGCTGCAAAATGAAAAAAAACTTAATAAACGTCTTAAAGAGAATTTCAATTATAATCTTAGAAATAATAGAGATTGAAAATGGTTTTATCTGAAATTCTTTTGTAATATTGAATATAAAAGAATTTTTCTAATTTATTTGTAATAATTAAAAAAAAATAAATAAATCTCAAACAAGGTCAACCGTCAAATCAATACCCGACACCCACGCCCATGTCACTACGCTTTTCCGGACATTTTCCGTATATAATTCCACATCACGACAACGAGGTCGTGTCCAAAGACCGGCCAAGACCCCAGAGTACAATTTCCCATCGAAAAGAACCGTCCCGACCATTCCAAATTTGAGGAAAAAATCGAATAATGCCGTTCGCGTGAGCGTCTCTTGTATCAGCTCCGTACAGGCCGTACAGTTCCGCGCCACGGGCCACTGATGCGCGTGATGGCCTGTCTATTTATTTACTATTATTACACGGCACAACACAATATATTGAACGCGGATAAATATGGGTATGGATTGCTAGCGTATATTTTCGCGGTCGTGGCTCCATAATCGAAAGCTTATTTATGCTTCCGACCCTCGAAAATGAAGCGTGCGGAAAATATATGGGCGGGACGTCGAAGCTTTTGTTTTCGCGCGCTCTTGTGCGAAACGACTGATTTTTTTCTCGGATGCGTGTTTGTGTGTGTGTTTTGGATTTTTTTTGGATTTTTCGCCGTGCGCGTGTGTGTGTGTGTGTGTGTGTGTTTTTGCGTTGTGACGGCTGTTCTCATATATCATTCGGGTTGCGGAAATGACGCGAATTATCAGGATTGTGCAGAGTTTGCATCATTCGGTTATTTATGTGACGGAAAATTTGTTTGGTTTTTCTTCGGATTGTTTTGTGTTTTATAATTTGCAGGTGGTTACGATTTTACCTTTTTGAAAAGTTAATTGCAGGTTTTCGATCAATAAAAACTTCGAAAATAAATTACAATATGATTATGAGAGTTATCCAAGTAACTGAGAAGCTCATGGTGCCTAATTTTCTTCTTTAAGTAATAAAGGTTAACTTCAAAAAATAATAAAAATATCATTCCAGTATAAATCATTTCGTGTTTTTTCTTTTACGCTCATTAATTTCATTGCTTGGATTCAGCAATTCTGCAGTAATAAAAAAGGACTTTTAGTAGTCGTTATTGCGGCAATAATAATCCCATAATGGGATTATGAAAAAACAAGAAAACGTTCTCATTCATTTCAATATAGCTTAAAAATTTTTTTCCTCTCAAAATTATTATAATTTTTCAAATGTTGATATGTAAAGTTCGTTTTAATTTATTAAAAATCTATTAAAGAGTGAATTGGAAAGCTTTTTTGTACGAAAGCCTTTTTTATGAGAACATAAATGATAAAGTGCATTCAATTGAATTTCCCCGAATCGATTTGCAAATGCAATATTGTGATCACATTTTATTGTTCAATTCAACATAGTAACATATGAAATATTATATTTTACGTGTACACTCGTCAATTGATTAATTAATTGAAAGTAGAAGAAGAATCTCAATATTAATTAACTTCATAGGATTTAAGTAAAATTGAATATTAATAATGTTAATGTGAATAAGTAAAAATTAAAATACTGTAATGTAGTTTTTGCATAAATATTTTTTGAATACGATTTGCGATTTTAATTACAATTTCACTGCAATGCAGTTTTGTTTGTTGAAATTATTTTATATATAATAATTAAAATTATAAGCACAGTGAAATTTATATTTGATACACTATTATGAAACTTTAATTCAGAATTTCAGATTTTCGAAAACTTATTCGAATTGATGATCGAAAAAACAGTATATTATAAAAATTTTCATCATTTACAAAATTATCACTGATTTTTTTAAATGTGGACCATTTTTTCACGCAAATAACTCAACAATCTCATATCACAATAAAAATTCAACAAATTATCACAAAAAAACCAACAGGAAACCTCATTTCCGAACCGAACGTTATTATTACGACCCGAGCGATGGGCCAACATCAATTAGGACCGGTCGACTTTGAAAAATTAATTTCTCATCCGGGTCACCTTTAATGGGTCTAGACGCGGTACAAACACGTCGCGGCCTTTTCGAATATCAAAAATCTTCCATTTTGCGGCTGAATTTCGACCACGGTTTCGTATTCAGGCTCCAGCGTCAGCCATAATAAAATTTCGCCCGATATTATTATTCGTGCAACACTTTTCTTGAATACCAAGAGGGTCTTCCGCCCGGTAGACATTGATTCTTCGCGAATATGCTGGATACTTTTTGATATTCGCTTCTGGGTATGGCTTATTGTAAATTTGGATTATATTCCGTAACAATAATATGAGAAAGTATTGTTATATTATTTTGAAAGCGGGAGGATCTTGTCCGATAATCTTGAATGTCTGCTTAGTCTATATTTATATTTATTGTCAACGAGACTTAACAATTTTAAGAATGAAAAATAAATAAAAAATAGTTTTTGAAATTTGAATATAAAAAAATATCTATCATATATTATAAGGTCAATATTGAGAGATTATATTGTATTTATTTTTCGACCTCATTTTTTATCGCTTTGCTTTGTTATTCAATTCTATAATTCAAAAACAACTTGTACGTCTACAGAATTGCAAATTATTAATTTGGTCTAATCCCCTATATTTAATAGCGGATATCTGTGTGTGTGTCCGTCTGTCTGTTCGGATGACGCTCGCGATTTTTTTTTCGTTTTTTCAAATGAACGACCCGAACCGCGACTTTTGGTGATGATGATGACGACGATGATGGCGATGATGGTGACGATGATGGTGATGGTGATGGTGATGGTGATGGTGAGGGTGATGGTGATGGTGATGGTGATGGTGATGGTGATGGTGATGGTGATGGTGATGGTGATGGTGATGGTGATGGTGATGATGGTGATGATGGTGATGATGGTGTTGATGGTGATGGTGTTGATGTTGATGATGATGATGATGGTGTTGATGTTGATGGTGATGGTGACGGTGATGGTGACGGTGATGGTGACGGTGATGGTGACGGTGATGGTGATGATGGTGATGATGATGGTGATGATGATGGTGATGATGGTTTATTTTTTATATTGACTTATGTAATACGTCGATTATTACGCAGTGGAAAAAATATATGAATCCCCTATACATGTAAATAAACTCCTACCTACTAACCACTGGCTTTGCCTATATGTCACAAACATATAACAAATGAACTGTTTTAATTTTATTAATTAAATATTAAATATTCAAATCGGGCACACATTTCGGGTTCACGCAATCGGGTTTTCACGTTTTATCGTTTTCCGTTTCTTAAAAAATCCACAGCCGATGTTATTAACATCGGGTCTATATACTAGTACTATATGTATAATGTAACATATTTCACAGTGGAACATTTTGATTACATCGACCACATTATAGATTACCAAACGGTAAAGAAGAATTTTATAATCAATGATCCATATTTTTCTATAATTCATAAGTAAATATTATAGTAGATGCTTGTTTTACACTTTTCAATGATATAGAAAAAAATATAATTTATTAATGTCTCAATTGAGTATTAATGTGTGATTATGGTTAGTACGATGATTGCAGTTGTTGCGCATTGTATTCAAGGTACGCTAAATATGCTGGAATTCTCTTGATTGTAGATTTGTATGCGGAATTGAATATTGTTCAAAATGATCATCTATAGCAGATGTTGCAAATGGATCTAAATTGAATTGTTTGCTAGTACTATTCGGTACAATTTCAATTATGAAAATATTCAATTCATGCAACAATAATGAAGCGATTCAATTATAAAATAGTATAAATTAGTTTGAAAATAATTTTAAATTTTCATACTTAATATATTTATTGCTTATAAAATTATAAATTTTCTGATTAATTTGATGAAAAATATTACGTGTTTAATTTTATATGAAAAAAAAATCAGACTTAATAACGAAAAGTCACTCATTTGAAAAACGTCAAATATGACGAACGAAAAATCACCGAATATTTATTTTTGTTAAAAACACGAACCGATACAAATTGTGAAATTTTGATAAAAAACAAAATGAATTTTTAAAATTAATGATCTCGAACAAAACGCGAACGTGCAATAAGCGAACTTTCCGATCGGAACAAAGCGCCGGATTTGACACGGCCACTACAAATTTTACAATGCCGAAAAAAGGCGCCCCGAAAAACGAAAATAAACATCTTCCGAACAATGTACATACTAAAACATTACACGCGTTTTTTTATGTTTATTTTTTATTACGCGACACACGGTGTAGATTTTTCGCTTTGATTTTGTGTATGCCTTATAGCGGAGCGATAAATCATAACCGGGGGCGAGCGCTCGCTTTCGCGATTTATTACCGTTTCACGTGCGAGATCAACGCGAAAAATGGCATAAAAGTTATTTATCGTTTCCTCGACGATTCCTCGCGATTTCCGAGACGAACACTTTCGTGGGACATGGGAAAAGAGATGGGAGGGTCAACTGGAAAACTGTGTCTTTCCATGTATGGACTCACTTCCGTGGACGGGATGTGCCGGAATGGCGTTTGAAAATCTCTTTACCGCAGTCATGTTTATATATTCAACATATATGTTATGTATTTAAATTATAAAATTAAATACATCAAGTTAAGGTTATTGTTATTGATCCTTCACATCTTCAGCTTTTGTGTTTTTTACATGTGTGTTAATTATAGCCGCTTTCGTGGCTGATGATACAAAGGTGTCCAAAAATTAACACAAGATTTTGATTTATAAAATCTTGCGTTAATTTTTGGACTATGTGTCATCGGCTATCTGCGCAAAATCTTTTATGACACATCATTGGTCATGAAAATGTTAACACTTTAAATGATCAATGAAAATTTTTCTTTCTAGAAAATATAAAATGAATCAATATTTATTATGAAAACATTACGCAACAAAATGAAAACACTATATATTTTTCAACACAGAACCCGGAAATTCGCTAGAAAAACTTTCATTTTCAATAACTCATACTTTCATCCAAACAACCCCGAAATATTAAAAATGGACCCAAACAATACGAAAAGGTTCAAGGTTTACGATGTTTACCTTCCATCACAGTTCAAATAAGATTACAATAAACACCATAAACATTCTGAAAACTCTCAATCCACACAATATCGCATTCAATTTTGCGTCAATTTAAAACACTGCGCTGGACCCCAAAAGTTTCTGAAGCTGTGAACGAAAATTTCTGGTCCACACTCGAACATCCCTGGTCAATCGTTGAAGGCAATCAAAGCGATATTGGTCCGAGTGCGACACGGTAATAACTATGACTGTTGGCGTGTAATTGGGTTTCCCCGGGGCCAATGGTTCCCATGGGTAGTGTATGGGTATGTGCTAGTATATAGTGGAAATGTCGCTATTTGTTCATTTTATTTGTTAGTGAGCTTTGTGACTATCTGCTCAGATCTTCGGATAAGGGTTTTGCATGGTGAGGATGGAGGACTGTGAGAATTTTGAATGATTTGTCATTTTGGTATTTAGATATTGTTTCGTTTTTATTGAATGAAAATAAAATAGTATAAATTCGCTGATTCGTGTATTAGAAACTACATGATTTCACGGAAGTTAAGTTTGACGAGTTTGATTTAGATCAAAATGTGACATGGACGAATATTTTCTAGGGAAATAATAATTGTATGTTGCAAAACTATTTGTTATTAAAACGTTGAATGTTTCGTGTGCTGTTTGTCAACTGTACGGGATGTATGCTTTATAGTGGGCGTTGAATATTTGTATTTGATCTATATACTTTGTTTTGAAATGTTTTCGATTTTTTATACAAAAAAATATTTTTTGAAAATCTGAGAAATAACTTTGGAAGTGAAAACATTCACAAGTGATTGTACTTAAGAATTTACTTCGAAATTTTTTTGTGAAATTTTTCTAACAGATTGAAAAGACAAAATGTTTGCGTTCATAAAATTTTATGACATTTTAACTTCTATGCAAAGTTTTATTACAAAACTTCAGTGAGTAAAGTCAATTGAACAATTTGTAAAAGAAGAGTATCCGAATCAAAATATCGTGATAATCACAATTTGTATTAAAATTAATAAAACAAATTATAGAAAAACCACGTATTTTTATCAAACATGGAAAATGTGACTTTTTCTCTTGTCCCGTGTAGAAACGCTATATTGTATTTTATAGGTATTGAAAAAAAATCACATAAAGACAATCAAATGTTATCTTTCCAATATACACCGTTCGATTCGCGTAAAAGGAAAATCCTTTGTTTTCCTATTTATATGTGGCGATTGTTTGTTCGAGAAAATTGGGATTTTCGTCGGAGAAAATTTTCGCATGTTTACTATGACAAGAGGAATTGGCCGCGGGAACAACGGCTGCGGAATCAACCCACGTTTTCTAATTTTAATAAATCCACTGTATTTTATATGACAAATGAGAGACTGGTCCATGTTTTTGTCATTAGCAAGCTTATTTTCTCAACCTTCATATGGCCCTTTCATAATCAACACGAATAACAAAATATTTCATCTCTTATGTGTAATATAATAAGCATTAAATATGAAAGCGTTTTTTTTTTTAAATGTGTTAATGTTCTTGAGATTAGAGTTTTGAAGTTGGAAAATACATTAATCCACGTAGTTTTAGTTTAAGTTTTGCCAAACAAAAAGCTACTCAAGTAATGTTTCGCCTCAATTTGTTTGATTTGTTTTTACTTATATTGCTCGCATATGTTTAATGTAATGTAACTAGGACTTAAATATGTACTATTACTTCAAATGTAAAATTAAAATTTAAAATTCTACGCACAGATCACTCATCGAAAATATTTTTAGAACAGATGTAATTAAATCATAAAATTCCTTCACATCTCACTAAAAATGTTACAAACACACCCCAAATCAACCAGCCAGCACTTTGTCATGCGAACTAAAGCGGCATCCGAACGTTTGACATTTTCGCGCCAATTTATGATGTTTGACGACGCAACGTTTTGAATAACGAGCTTCGGGTGCTAAAACTATGCGACACCCGTCGACAATTTGCGGCCACAACAGACCGATTTATGGCCTCTGATAAATATTCACGACGGCCGTTAAAATTGCCACCATTCGAAGCGCCATTATGTTGTGCGATGATGATGGCGCATAATGGATTCACCGATTGAACAGGTGGGCCGGAAATTGTAGTACCGTGCTATGAATTTCGAGGAAATTTTTTTGATTTACTTATATTTGCGTTAGGTAATTGTTACAAATGTAGATCGCGTTAATCGATTGGGATGGAATAATTAATCAAACTGGCAGTACGCGATCATAGCTAAATGCAAAAAATTTAGACTCTCGTCGTAATGATTTAATTAATTATTCGATTAAATAAGTGAAATTGATTTTTTATGTGAAAGAAGTAAATAAAAAGATGTTAAAATGCAATATTGAAATCAATTAAATATAAAATTAGATAATAGGACAATTGTGTTACGGTTTTATTTAAAATATCGTAAAACGAATAGGAACTGAGAATTAAACTATGTTAGAAAGGTTATAAACGCGTAAAAGTGTAGCTTCACAATATAATAAACGGAAGAAAATGAACGTAGAATACTTCAAATACCATTTCTCTAGAAAATATAATACTGGTTTTTGCAGAATTGTCTTAGAATGCTTATTGCGTTCAAGTTCCGCATTGCGATAATTAATTTCGCGCAAATTGCACGACGACGTTAAAAATCGCACACGAACGTCGCAAGAACATTTCTGAACACGTAAAAAAACGTATAAAAAGATCGCAGCGTGAAATACGTTTGTCGCTCAGAAAACAAAGAGCTGTGGAAGATTTGCAGCAGTATTGCAACAAAACGCAACAGAACGCGGTTGCAATTGGCTATTGCAAAAAGTTGAAATTGATGACGCTTTGTTCGCGCGGTTCTCCGACATGAAGCCTCAAAGTGCTTTTTCCGTCTGCAATTGACTTCGAATTATTAACATTATACATTGTGGGTTTGCAAAAAAGAGCAAACTGTTGCGACCAGTGAGTTTTCCGTGAATGATTCACTCTTGCACGTAATATGCACTCGAGCGTCTAAACCTGAACAAACATACGAAGCAGGTTTTCCGATGTTGTGTGTGCACATATTTTGCATATTGAAAGGGTGAATATTTTTCTTTATACAAACATTCTAAGGGTGCATATATAATACGTGAAAATTTACATGAAAAATTGGTAAATTTCCATCCCGATGGTTCAACGTTCTAATACCAATATAGAAAATATTTACGTTGCCGCATTTATATAAGGAGTTGCGTGCTCCTTTTATGCGCGTACCCTCACGACGGAAATCGCTTTTCCTAATTTTTCTCGAGAGGAAAATCGCAAACGGAGAGACTTTGCGGGGATTTACGCCGATACGATGGTGTTTGCCCGAATGTCTAGAACGAAACTCGGTCCATAGTCGAAGTTGAGCTCGCGACTTATTTTCCCCGTATCGATCAATCACCGGTCCGTGGTGCGAAAGTTGCGCGAATTCATAATGGAAAATTGGAGTTTTTTTTCCTCATCTCTCCGCCGGCTTTTTCTTTCTTTTTTTTGATTTTTTTTCGCCTACAGGCCGGTTCGGCTTTTCATCGGTCCGGCCTTTTATCGCAGCAAC
This sequence comes from Hydropsyche betteni, assembly GCA_028571205.2. Lineage (NCBI taxonomy): Eukaryota > Metazoa > Arthropoda > Insecta > Trichoptera > Hydropsychidae > Hydropsyche > Hydropsyche betteni. The sequence goes on from JAOXNN020000006.1 coordinate 2,175,275, forward strand.
TTTCTCCTTTTCCACGCGACGAAACTCTGACGTGCAAACATCTGTTTCCCATCATCGTTCTTGTATGCGAAAACTCGTCGGAAAAATCGCAAGCCTAGAGCTCTGCGTCCTGGAAAAGGTTTTCCGTGCTGAAATTAACTCAAATTCGCTAGAGTATATTTTCGCAATTTTGGGAAATTTGTTTTTTCCACTGAAAAGCACCGAGAAAAATTTAAATGCTACTTGTACTTATATTTTCATAAAATCCAAGTTTTTAAAAATAAAATTCAATTACTTTTTATTGAAGCAATTAGAGTTCCAAATTATCATGTCCAGAACCTCAAATTTATTTTCTTCGAAAGTTTATTTTCCAAAAGTGAAAATGTTGAACATAGTAATTGTTGATGTTGAAACTAAAGTTTTAAAAAGAAACTTTCCAACTCTAAAAATGTAGAAGCTTTAACTGAACCATCGATCCGATGCTCCTACATCCATTCCTTTGGTAAAACGAAACAATGAAAGTTAAAAAGTGAACCAATTAGAAATTTATGCGTGTTGAATGGAACGAGCGGAAAACTTTCGACGAGCCGCAATTAAGCGACGAAAAGCCGATTTTTTTTCAATAGAATGTCGACGTGAAAGTTAACAAATTCGTACATTCGATAAAAATCGGAATAGTGACACCGAAAAAAAAGAAAAACCGATCATAATCGGTAACGATCCGCGTGCGAAAAAATTCGCTGATTCGGCACGCAGAACGAACTCGTTCGTTCTTTTTTGTCCTTTTTCGTTCGTTTTTTTGTTGAGCTTTTTTTTCAATATCAAAATCGTAACCGACAGTTTAAGTTTGTCCGATTCGGACCGATATTTTTAATCCGATGATAGATTATATACAAATGGCGAACGGGGGAACGAGATTAACCTGTCGCATTGCGACGCACTTGAAAGATTAATGTGAGTCAACAATGAGGATCGCAATGCATTAATAGCAAAAACATTATGTACGGTTGTATATATCAGAAAATTAGGTGCTATTACGGTTTTGTGATCATTAATAAGTTGAAACCACAGAAAAATTTTAATTTTTTTTTTTATAAAAATAAAAATAAATAAGTGAAGTTCATAAAAAGACTTAGGATTGTATTGATTCGATTAAGTGCGTAAAAAAAAGTAATTTTGCTCAGTAAACTTTTTACGCTTGAAAAAATGACTATGTTTTGCTTTTAAAAAAATTCATTGTATGATGGATAATTACTCATCGTTTTTATGTAGTGTTAAAATTGATGATGCTGATGAACGAGAGAGTGAACCTTTTAATGTTTTTATTTATTCAACAATGTGTGAACTAGAGACATTATGTTACATTAATAAATAAAATTATATATTCAAAATCTCAAAAAAGATAAAACTAGCATGGAACAGAGCGGAAAAAAAGTGTTCTATTTACTTATGTAATATATGATTTATTTATTGGTTACGCGAATATTAGATTTTACGTAGCAACCGATGCTTTATTTGTGAAAATTTTTCTTAAAAAAATCGAAAAAAGTTTTCCGTTGGAAGTCGTTATTCTTGTTAGCTAAGGAAACTCACTTTGCCATGAATTTATATACAAGTGTAAAATCGTAAATTGTACATTAAATAAATCATGAGAATCCACGTTTCTGAAATTTTTTGAATTAAAATTGTTAAGTCTTCATTGAATTTTTATACTTGTACATAGGTACGCAAAAAAGGAAGAAAACAGAAAAATTCTAATAATTGAGTTTAGAAACTGGATTTTTTCTGTGTTTGTTTTAATTTGATACGGCCGTTCCAACGTTGCGAACGATTGAAATTCCCGAAAAGAAATCGCAAATTTTTTAATTTGATCATCGAACGAGTTTGAAAACGTGCCCGTTTTGTAAATTATGATATTTAAATGTCGGTGAAAAAAGCAAAGTAAATTAGTGAAGCTTCGATAATTTCGCTTCAATTAAGATTTTCTATCAGACTAATAAATCAAGCTTTTTGTCTCTTTGCAGTATTTTTATTGCAGTTCAAATAAACTTTCTCTAGTAGACGTCTGTTAAACTAGCAACTAAGTGGTAAAGGTTTCGTTTTTTTTCGACCTTTTCCCTTCCGGGGACTTAACAGTTGAACTTCGACATTAGAAAATCGACAGTATTTTAATTTACTTTTTTATTTCAATTGGGGAGTTTCATTCACAAAAATAATTGATTAAAAATGTTTCGTGAGCAAATAGCTACAAAACCCTTCATGCATCTTACGCTCTCAACTTAAACTCCGCACACTGAACACTTTAACTAAAACCTACGTCTTCCCAACAAACGATCGCACCCTGATCCGACATTTCACGATCCTCGTACGACATTTCCAATACAAAACGTAACATTTTACATCAGGATCGCGTAATGGAACAGCCTCGTGTCGCCTACTAGCAACTCGAAGCGCTAAAATCGGATACGTAGCTTTGTACCGACGGAACATTACAACACACTTGAATAGTCGAGGCCTTAATTGAAACCGATACTGGAGACTCGATGTGTACAAAGTGTTCGAATGTATAGAGCATAGTTCGGTTCCAGAGTCTATATTGTGTCTGGCATGATTGGTAATCATATTATCATGGAAAATATTGGCGATGCCGGTTTGTTATCTCATCTATATAGATATTATTTATTTTCGAAAAAACTAGTTTTTGCGATGATGATATAGTATAACGATATACAAATTTTTAGTAAAAATATAATATAAACTGAAATAAATTGATATAATACTTATAATAGGTTTCGATAAACTCTACCCATTCGAAGATTTTTTGTAATATACTATAATGGGGTATGCGACATCTGAGACATGTGTTCTTTTTTTAGATATTGTAAATATTTTCGAATCTTATAAGATTTAATCTTGATTTTCTCACGAAGGCGTAAAACGAGAACGCTTCGTTGTTATGCGACATTGAGATAACATTGACAACTGAAACGGTTTTTTGTGCTTCTCCGTTCTTGGAATGTGCGTTTGAACGTTTGCTTCATTCTAACTGTCGTAAGATTTTAGCGCCTCTTGCCTATTTGTGTTCTGCCTTTTTAGATCTTTTTAATCGTGCGAAACATTTGTGTGACCAAAATTTTGAATTAAATATATAAAATTCATAAAATTTTGATATATGAATAGGCAAAGCGTTCAATATTTTTTTTCAACGAAACATCAATTGCACATACTCGGCACATCTTTTTTTTAAATCAATGAGAAGAGTAGATTTACTTTTAGGCACATACATGTAGTTAATATTACGTATGAATAACGATAGAGTTTTCAATCACGTTAATTAATTGAAAGTTTTCGTACTCTTGGGTTGAATATTCCGGTAATTGCGAGTTTGTGGCTCGGCACCGCTTGTGAATACGAATTCGTACAATAAACGCATTAACTTAATGATATTTGTTTAATTGCATAAAGACAAATATGCGTTTTATTAAAATTAATAAACGTCAAGAATTAATGTAAGGTGAAAATTGGTTACTTAATTTGAAAGTATGGGGGAGAAAGCTTTGGGATTTTTCGAGTACCCTTTATTTCATCAGATAGCCTGAAGCGATGTATATTCGAAAAATTTGAAAAGTTTCAATGTCGATTCATTAAATTTAATAAATTTGATTTTCATGTATTTTAAAGTTTTGATGAAACATGATTAAATTCAATACAATTTAAAATGAAAAAAAAACTAATTATTCAAGACAAAATAACAAAAATCCGATTCAACAAAGCTCCATAATCTCCCTTTAGAACGAGCTTTAACTTTAACAGAAGATTAACAACGCCCAAATTAATATATACGCAACACGACGTTATTTTATCATATTGGTCGATGAAAAGATAATTTATTAATCCTCTCTGAAATAACTTCACGATGATTAAAACAATGCGAGGTTTACTCTCCGGATCGAAGCTTAAAATTTTGACTCGTTTTATTGTGTATAAAACAAAATGTTTCAGCCGAGTCGTAATCGCGAATTTCTCATAACCGAAATCGATAATTTTTATTATGAAAATTCCGAGGACGTCTTCGAAAAGTTTGATTAATTTTCTCGACGAGTTATGATTAAGTTTACAGTAGCCGTTTCGATTTCATCGCTCCGTCGGGCGTGTTTTAAATATAAATTAAAATTTGCATATTCGAGTATTATATTTCGCATGTGGGGTGTGCAGATCCAAAATATGCAATTTCGAATTTTTTTGCAGTAGATCGATATCGAAGAATTTTTTAGCATTATAAGTTTTTTATCGTTTTATGGATTTAAAATAAGTTCTGTTCGGTTAGTAATTTAATGAAAACACGTATTTTTATCGTTTTGTAGTATGAAAATTGTTTGATAAAAATATGTAATGGGTGTAAATATTTTCAGTGGCAATTCAATTTTCTTCCAATATAGTGATAGCGGTTAAGTTAATCTTATTGAAAGTTATTTCATGTATAAAATTTATTTACTATAATAATAAATTGACTCATATTCATATTAGTATTAGCACATAAAATTCTCCCCACAAACCATATAACACAAACTGTATAAAATAAAAATTATCAGTATTTGTTCATTTTGAATTGACAGACTTTAAATGACGTCTGAAATAGATTTGGTATTTTTTCCGTTTTTTTCCTGAATATTATTTCAGATTCGACATCGAAACGAGTTTCAGCTATGGTATGGGAAGGCTTTCTCTTTCGCTGTGATACGATCTATGTAGGACAGGTAGGTAGAGCGAAATAAAGGAGCTCGTCTCTCGCCGAGTTTTGCATATCCTTAAGCATTTATGAGTCCTGGCGAAATTGAATCACGTTTTTGTATACGGATTCCATTAAAGTTACTTAGGGACTGCGAGAAAAATCTCCGTCCGATTTTGAAATTTCGCGAAGGGCGGCTCCGTTTCATAATCACGACTAATCTTGGACCTTTGAAAATGTATATGATTATTTTTGTTAGTGCTTTTGTTATTTATTCGTTTTCAGATATATTTTTTTAGCTTTTAAGATAATTCAACTAGACGTTTTATAAATTTTAAACGATTGTTTGTATTTCTTATGTGAAGATTTTTAGTTTTGACCGGGAGATTTTTTTCGGATTATTTGAATGTAAATTGGATATGTTTTTGAATTTTGTCGAATATATGCAAGATGTTTGCATATATTGGATTAAAAATAAAATAATAAAGAGAATTCTTAAAATATTTTTCGATCAAGTAAAAATTGAAAATTTAATCATTAACGAAGTTGTAAAACATAAATAAGTCATTTATTTTCTAATATTGAAATTTCAAATCATTTAAACACAGCAAATGCAAATATTTATATACTAGCCTTAAAAATTACCTTATTAAAAATAACATTATTTGCAAATTGAAATAAATTAACTTCTTACCTTATTAAAAATTCAAAGGGAGCAACGAAAAACATAATATATCTTTTGCGCAATAATATTCCGTACAAAGCGCTCGTTCGAGATACGGAAACGTGTGTTTTTAAAACACAATTACTTCGTATCTCCCGCCACTTATCCCAACCTAACCTAACCGTCTGAACCGTGGGATGGGTTTTAACAGGGGTGCTCAAAATGCATTTAATGAATTTTCCATGGCTAAAACTTAAAAACGGCTCAACTGATTTGGATATTTATTTTTTCTTTTGTTTTCTTTAACTAACAGATGTTTTAGAATAGAGCAATTCCCAAAGAAAATTTGGAAAATAATATAAGTAGTTTTGTAAGGAAAATTGCACCGCCATGCCATGCCGCGTATTGATTGCTACAATAATTACAATCGGTATACCGGTGTGTACAGAACGCGCGAAGACAAGAACAACGGGCGCTACTTTAAGATGAAAAAAATCCAATATTTAGAGTTGAAGATCTATCGTTTGTTGAAGACAGATTTTCTTATAACGATTAAACGAAGGCAAGAAGCGACAAAAACGGGACGTATGATCAGCTTAATTTTAGCGAGACTAACAAGCAGCGATTGTAGATGATACGAAATTTACCGGGTCAGCCAGTTCTACAATAAACTTTATCAAGACCATAACAATACGAATAACACTAAAACGAACACAAAACACTCACGAACCTCAGAATCCAATACGCAAAACGAAAATTCGAAACGGCAAAAGCTCACATACACTTCCATCGTCCAAAGTGGACCGCGGACCCAAACTTGAGCACTCGCGCCCCAGTCGTGTGGACAATTTGCATAATCCCCTTATCTATACTACTGCACGTCGGTCGGTTAGTTAGCCGAAGACACGACTAATTACCGCAAACGCGAGCAGTTATGACTGACTAACGTGTCGCTTTAACTTGTATGGCAGCCTCTTCGGATTCGGATGGATATCGCGTGTTGTGCTTATTCCAGTGCGTTTTGCTGTTAATAATGTGATGCTTGCTTGTGATGGCTGAATGTGGATGTGAGAGTTGTGGGGTGTCGCGAAATGGTCGTGACGGGTTTGGTTGAGGTTTTTTTTTGGGTTCGAAGTGAGTCTGTTTCATAAAATGTACCTGTGTGAATCGTAATAGTTTTCAATTATTGTATTTGATGTATTGATGTTCCTAGTCTGAGAGGTGGATGCATTGTTCGAAGAAAAATGTATAGCTATTGATATTTTAGATTTTCATTTAAAAACTTGAAATATTATAATAATATAAATGGTGATTAAAAAAAAATAATTTTAATATCAAATAAATTTTAGTAAGTATTATTTTTTGTCGTGAACATATTGAAATAAAACGAATTCGAAAGTTTTTTTCCTAAGAAATTTCAAAAATACACTATCAAATAAAAACGAATTTGTATAATACTTTCCGTTCTACAACAGTAACTTTTCATATCCCATTTGTTATCAGCAACATTTATTTCCGAGAGTTTCTTTTATCTTGTTATTTTTTTTTATTATATGACAAACGTCGTATTAAATTTTGCGTATAAAAGTATAAAACTGCATTTTTGTACCGTTACTATTTAATTCGAAAAATTTCTCATTTATTTTATATATATCTTAAATATTATACATTTAAATTAAAACTTACTTACAAATATATAATTTATTAGATAATTGTTTACTATTCTCAAAAAATAAAAAGTGATATTTTATAAAAAAAAGGGATAAAAATAAAATATTATTTTTTTGTCTCGACTTAGGGTCTTTTTTCGATTTCTTCTCTTGCATCTCCATTGTTATCTAATTTCTCACGTATTCTAAACAAAAATATACGAACTTACGAATATTGAAAAAGGGGCGAATATATCCCAATATCGGATAGCCGGATATGCGATTGGAACTCCTAGTCATGAATCGTTAAATGACTCGTTTGTCTATCGGATAATTGATCTGTTTATTACACGAATAATCGGTTA
>JAOXNN020000006.1:2185782-2196843 GCA_028571205.2 Hydropsyche betteni
TTATGGGTTTGCATTATTATTTTTGGGGGTAAAATTAAATGAAATCTTGTATTTCATTTTTAATAAAAAAAGGGTTTTAATATTGTCTGTTGCAGACGATTTTCCATTTTTTGTGCAAATAGACATCGATTTTCTTTGCGTTCTGTACGCTTTTGAACGAAAATCGATTTTCTGTTCATGTATTTTTGTTACTGTTGTTTCGTATTGTATAATACTCAACAAATTTAAATATTGATTCCGTATTTTTGACGTGTTTGTATAATACATTCGAAATAAGGATTGTGCGGAAGTTGTCTTTGTAGTACTTTTGAGGGTACCTTTTTGAAAACTATTGGTTTCAGCCTTTTTTGTCCTTCAAATGATTATTTAGTTATACAGCCTTTTATGTTTGGCATGATTTTTTGAGAACCAACATTTAAATTTTAATAAAATAATACTAATTTTTCGTCACTTTTGTCGGTTTAGTTTTTCTAAGGTTGAATTTGCATATTTTTATGATAATGTGATCGTTTTTCTTTCACATCTGGTTTCCATATATATACATATAAATTTATGCAATGATATCTTTGGGGTCCATTTATATAGTTTTACAATATCTTAAAATATAATACAAGCTTAATGTTTGCTGAATACGATTTATGACATGGTAGAAATAAATGGATAAAAATAGAGACAAAGTTGAAATTATTTTACAGTATTTCTGTCTTCTAGAATATTTTTAATTGCTTTAGATGGAACGTAGGATTGTTGCAGATGCAATTCATAGCACTCAGAATTTCATAATTAATTTTTAACTGCATCTCAGCTAAAAATTATTTTGCGTTTAAAAATTCTGGAGAAATTAAGTTCATCTTCAAACAGAAAAATTCATATAATAATCCAGTATTAAAAAGAGTATTTTAATAATATTTCGTATTTAATTTGTTTACCGTTTCTTTCTCAATGAAAATAATAAAATTTTATTATTCTTGTGTGGCAAAATTTTTATGAAACTCTATTCTTATGCTTTCTCCGATCAGATTGCGGGAATGTTCATTGAATTGAAAAGCGGCCTTTTCCGGATGAGAATTTCAAGATTGCATTCGATTATCCAATGTGGGTACGGAGAGGCGTTTTTGCATCCAATTTGTAGAGTTTCGTTCTCTTGTGAAAATGCATCCCGAAATTTGCATTCTTTGATTGGATACATTTGACAAATATCTGATAATGTCGTTTCTATGTTGAGAGAGGGCAAGTCTTCCTTTTAACGTTGAATATTGAATAAAGATTTTGCCAATTCTTTTTATGCATTATTGATATTCGATTTGATTATTTTGATTTTCAAATAAATTTAGATGTATGAGAGTGCTTATCATGTTAAAAAGTCTCCATTACAGAATTGTACGAATCTTTTGCAAATACATCAAAAGTGAATTAAACAACTTTTGCCGAACAAACAGCTTACTTTTTGGCTGTCAAAAGTATACGTATTTTTTTGGTGAGTACTTTTTGTGAAAAATTTCAATTTAATTGAATCTAAAGTTTTTCATTGAATAAACGTGAATTATAAACATTGAGAATTTTTTTAAACAATGTATGTATGCGTTTTGAATTCGCAATCCAGCAAACAAAGTAAATTAATTGAACGAAATTATGAATAGTTCGTGAGAAATTTTCTCAAACGATGCCAATAAAGAAATCTGAAAAGATGTATTTCATTTATTAATCTTTTTATTTTTGAAAAAGAGTCGAAAAATATTTTCTTTTATAATTGAAACAATCGAAAACTTTTCAGAAACAGAAAGAAAGTGAACGTTGACTGATGATTTCATAATTGTTTTTCTTTGTTATTTGCCACAAAAAATGTCGTTAAAACTTCTTGAAGAAATATTTTTTCATTAAAAAATATATCATTCGTCTGTGTTAAAATTCACTCAATAAATTTAAATAAATTTTAAATGCACCAGAAGACATTTTTTCTTACTCTATTTTCCAATTAAATTATTCTTTTTAGCATTATTTCAAAATTGTCCGAAACCAATAAATATATATTTCCGATTAATTGTTGAAAACGTTATGATTAAATACTTGAAAACATTTTTATTTTTCAGCAAATCTTCTTGCAAAAACATTTTTTTCTAAAAACACAACTCAACTAATTACATCATCTTTCATACACATATTAATTGCATAAGTGTGACTCGATTCAAACCTATAATTGCCAAAGAAACATGAGCAAAGTACCAGACCTACTTTTCCCACAAGTCGTAGACAAATTGCATTTAACCCAAGTCAACGACGCAAGTGCACTAGAGCCTCATCTGCTTAGTTTCAAAACACTCGTCGGACGCAAAGTTTTCCCGCCATTAACCACCTGATTTCGTCATAGCTATTACGAATTGCCAACCTCTCATAATATTCGCCGATATTAAGTCTCACAAATTGCCCATAGGATTCGAACGGCTTTGCGGGGTTACGATTAAAGCCTCCCAAATGTTCCAGACATTGAAACTTGCAGTGGAGCTCAAGTGTTCGTATAGTGAATACAGTTTTAGTTGTAATGCCCTTCGACACGCATAATCTGGTTAAGTGGTTATGAAATTGGGTCAGATTCTGTCTGGGTAGTGATATTGATAAGTTTAACGTTGAAAATGTTAGTTGAATTCACCGATGGTTTAAATCAACTGGGGATTGTTTGCTGTTGATTCGGCACTTCGATATTTAGGTCGGCGTATCAGATTAGTTTTGGTTGATGAAGTTTAATGTTATTAATTAAATTAAATATGATATTTGAATAATTTATTAATGAAAATGTTATTATATGGGTTTTAGTTTCGGTGTTTCTTTTTTATTATTCATTGTGAAGGATTTCGTGATGCTGTAGTTATTGTGATATATAATATTAAATCGTGACTGGCTTTTCTCCTATTGTTACTTATTAATGAGAGAGACACAACAGTGTTGTAATTCAACTCCTACTTAATAAATAGGTCACAATATGGTATCGGAACAAAGCAATGCGTCCGTAAACTGAACGACAATATCTAATAATGATGACAAATTACTATAATGTTTAAGGCGTCGAGTTTCGCTTGACTACTCCTCAAGAATTCGATTAATCGTACGACAGAAATACAGCCATTACCGATTATAACATAATGCATAACTAATTTGTCGTAGAATTTTAACGAAAATATTCGGGCCGATTATTATGTTATGGCAAAACCAAAGTTCATCGACGAAATTAGTATTTCAATAAATTAATTATCTTTCAGATATAAGTACATTTCATTACGTATGCAAAATTTTCCGTTTCGGTTGAAATTTTTCATTTTCGTTGAACACGTTTTTATTCTGATTCCTTTTTTTATTATTCACCTGTATTTGAACGTGTTCGTTGCGGTTCATTCATCTCGAAAATCGGTGGTTGCCTTTGTTGTTTTCATATGACAGAAAACGTCATTCTTTTATCAAATTTCTCTTGTGTTTTGCACGTATATTCCCGAATTGCATAGTCGCCTGGAATGATAAACAACTCAGATATAAGGATGAAGTATGTGAAATGACATATGTCAGTACTAATTAAATATTTTAAATTGTTTTCTTCACATGCATAAATTGACGAATTATACGAATGATAATTCAAATCATTTAACTATCAATAAAAATTATATTTAAATTGCTTCATATAATTTTTGTAGATATGCGAGGAAAATCCAGTAAAATTATCAAACAATGAAAACAATTTATTTTGTCCGTTTAAAATATCTCTATTAACAAACTTTCCATATTGAAAATAAACAAAATTCCCTGGAGAGCCACACAAAATAATTTAAATACGGAAATCGGGTATAAGCGTGGAAAAAATACGAGAACGCTCAAGATTGTTCGTAATTGGGTTTGTCGCTTTTTTTTCATCTCGATAGGACTTAAGTACGTCGAGTTCACGTATTAAGCTTCCATATAACCGTAATACGAAATGAAAGAAAAAAGTAACCTCGAAACCGTGACACTTAGTCGATTTTCCCTCTTCGAATGAAGCTTTCGTGCACAAGCGAAAATTCTGCACACATAAATAGAAAAATAAGAGAGTGTCGATCGCTCCCTGGGGAAATTTAATTTAAGAAAATAGAAAGCGCACGCGATCTCCGAAAAATGTAAATGTTATTTTATCGCTCACTCCTTCAGGACGCGTCTGTTTTTCACAGCTTTTCCTCTCACTATTTTATTTTCGTTTATTTATTTTTTTTCGTGCAGCTCGTTGCTTGACTGTCAGTCATCTGGATTAACCGACCGTCGCCGCCGAAGGCGGGCCACGATGATAAAAAGCGAGCATAAATTACGAACGCTTGAAGAGACAAACCGTCTGTAGCTGTTGTAGCTCGCGTCGACATTGATACGGTGATGTGTCAAAGGGAAAATGAAATTTTCCGCGCGGAAATGGAAAATAAGCTCGGCGCGGAAAAGCGGAAAAGGTGTAAACCGCCGCCGCGTGCGGCTTTGCGTTTTCGCGAAGCGTATGTCAAATGTTACACTAGCATTGTGTTAAGATGTTTCTCAAATTTTTATCATATATATTCCTTTGATTTTTCAATTTCGAATGATAGTTTTTAAATATAAATATAATTTATAATTACTAAAAAATAAACTATAATTAGTTCATTCATTCATATGCGTATCTCATACGTTGTATTAATATATTCGAATTCGAAATAATACTTATTGAGAAACGTTGTTGTATAATATTATTATAACAGACGAATATAACACGCTTTAGCGTTTTGTGTGCGCATACGAAATCTGACGCATAACGTTAGTTTACCACAAACGGGACGCCGTTGAAACGTTAAAGGCATACTTTCTATTTCAATTCATGATATGCTTACAGTATTCACCCAAAATACAATACTTCAATCAAATTTCAAAACCGCAAAAATTCATCAAATTAGATGTTTCACTAGAATTAATTCGAGCTGAATAGCATAAAGAGAATGAAATCACCATCACGAATCATAAAGTGTACTATTCCAAGAAACTGCTTCCGAAATCCAATTTCGCACATCGCACTCCCCATTTTTATCCAAGGACGACATGGCAGCCCGACGTATAATAATACGTTACTTTTTAATCATCTCACACTTTCCGAAGCTTAATTACTCTCGTAGGAGTTAGCTCGCAAAACTAACTGGAACGCCCCGTGAGGATAATCCCGAACGAAATCCGTCGTCCTCCACTTAGCGATGTGCCCGTGAGTCTTATCACGGGATCATTCCTGTCGGGAGAAAATGGGAATGTGTATATAAAATACGTAGGAGGTCGTTACTATGGATGAATGAAATCGAAGAAGCTGGGTGGGGATCATTTATTTTTGCAAATTCGGTTGACGAACGTTCGTTTATTTTATATTAGTCGAATATTTGAAGTATACATAGATTGAGAGTTTGTTTTGTCTTTTGTGAAAACTAAATATAGTGATTATTTACGTTTTTTGATTGTATCAATTATAACTTAAGGCCAAGGTTCTCAAAAAAATTCAGTTGTAGATCCTTTTTGAGTTCGAAATTCTTTGCTTGCTTTTTTGTATTATAAAAAATAGCACATCGGTCATACGGAAAAATGTATTATCAATTTTTTATTAGATGGTTCAAATCCTGTGAAGGATTGATTGAATTTGTAACCGGTGATTAATTTTGAAAAGTTTATTAAACCAAATATTTTATTGACTTGAATTCTAATTACACTTTTTAGACTTTCTGTATAAGCTAGTTTTCTTGAACCAAATTTCAAACCATAAATTAGACCAGACTTCAATTAAGTAATATTTTTTATCAATTAAACGAATAAAATACAGCTCTAAAGTCTACGAATCACTTGATTAATTACAATTGCACTTTAAAGAGAGGCAGGTGGGGTCGGTCGTTAACTACGTCTACCATCACGCCATTTAGATATCCAACACTTGGTATATTATATACACCAGCCGTTTTACATATAGTGGATAAATAGGACGTCGGAGGTTTCTCATAGTGCCCCGGACGACTCTAAATCTTGCTTAAGTCGAGCCAACTTCACTTGCATGCTGCACTTCATTTGAATGTACGCGTACTTAAATTCGTGCACGCTGTGTGTTTGTCTGACTTTGCTGTTAAAGATCATAGAATTAACGGGTGCATAGTTTTTTGAGGTGCTAATGGTTTTGATTTTTTTTCATGTTTTAAAAAATTGTTTCTATATTCGTGCAATTATTGAAAGGTTGTAGTTTTAATTGGATGTACATATTTGAACAATTTATTTATGCAATAATATTTGCGTTTTGTAAATTTGAGTGATTTCGTTTGATGAATATTTTTTAGCAAAACCATCGAATTTTCGAACAATTTGTCCGATTTGACTTGCACGTTGCCTTTCTGAATAAACAAATGTATTCAAACGATTGAACAGGTTAACAATCGATTCGTTCATAAATAGAACCGGTAGATTCGAAACTATTAGTGCAAGTTAATATAGTTTCAATATACAATTCTGAACATACAACTATATTCAAACCAATAATAGAATAGAATAACCCATTATTCGTATCAATATTTCAATTTGAATTTAATTACTGAACAACTTTGCACAAAAAACAAGCATCAAATAATATTTTCTTAATATTATTATAAACCTTGAAACCAAATAAAGCTAAGATGGAAATAAACTTTTTTCAATCTGAGAAATTTCATATTTTCGCGATTTTTCGCAAACTTTATCTAATACTAGTATTTTCTTGAAACATTGAAGGGTTTTGTATACATACACATCAAAAATATTTTAATAAATGTCATCAAATCAATTGAAACACTTGAAACAAAAGCTCTAAATAATTCAGAACACAAAATCTTGATAAAAATACAACAAAGCGACAAGTTCCTAAGGTTTCGTAATACGCAAACCTCAAATACTCACATAGGGTCGCTGTGTATTGTTGGACCTTTTTCGAAGTTGAGTGAATGCATTCACAAGCAACAAAGCTTTCGATTTATTCACGTCACGATTGACAGATGGAAAAGTTTGCTCACCCATTTCGAACAATGGACAGCCGGCGAGGACGCAAATTTTTATCACCAAGCGCGAAAAACGGCCCAATTCTAATTTTCGTGGAAAATTTATAAGTTTTTTTTCATATATACAGCAAAAAATGCTTTTTTAAATCATTGAATCGTCAACTGATAAAATTATCCATTTAAACAAAGTAAAAAAATAGGATTTTAAGACTCAAAATTGTAGTGATTTAATCGAAGAAAATATCATTATGTATTCTATAATTTAAAATACTATATGAATAAAAAAATATATTATATTTAAATTATATTTGTTACATATATGCATTTTAATATAGTGATTCCTGATTGTTAATTAAAAAATTCAATAAATTAAATATTTATTGGTCGTAATCAATTGTTCTGTATTAGTTTGAGCCGATTTTCTATTGAAAAAATAGAATAAAATCGATAGAAAGAACGCGGAAATGAAGTTTACGTCTATGTACGAAATTCAGTTACGTCGCGGACACGGTATACATAATGCATTTCATTATAGTCCTTCGGGAAAAGTTTCGGGATGACGCGGTGGAATACGTTATGGTTCTCCTGAGTAGCTTCGACGTGAAGAAAAATTGAAAAAAGTAACCCCGAAGTGCTATTTTTAGAGTTGTCATTCGTTGTGAATACCATTGATTTATAATTGAGCTGAGCAAGATTAACGTTTAAACTGTTTCATTAAAACATTTATAAAATTGTATGCGAAAAAGAATAAACTCTTCAAAACGTTAGCTTTTATAATAAACATCAACTACAAAAATCTGACAAAATAAATAACACATAGTCATCAGACCATTAATAGAGAAAATAATTCGACAGATAATTAAAAGTAAATATTTCAATAAGCGTATTTAAAGCCTCAACGTATCACAAACGTACATACGTATCTATCCATAAGCGAATTAATAATGCGGCACGTGTTATTGTATTTTAACGTGTGTGTATGTACACATTATATATAATATATTATTCGAATTAAGCTTGGAAATGTTTGAAAAGGAAGTCCCACGGGGATACTCGAATAGGCGAGAGGTGAAAATGAGATAACTTGAAATATAATATTGCGCGTTTCCTCTTACGTGAATAATTTCCATGGGCGCCATTCAATTCCGTTCGCATCTGTTAAACACGAGACGGACGACCCTCTACGAATTTCTGTACATATCATAAAATAACTTTAACATATGAACATATGTATGCTTGCTTATATGCAATTCAGATTTGCACAATACTGATTCAATAAAAAAAATAATACTTAATACTCAATTTTATACGAGTTCGATATAAATTCATAGACGTGTTTTAAAATTTTCATAAAACTGGCCACTTTAAGGGACAATAAATCCGATTTTCGTCAATACAAAGACGAGTCTAAGTCTCCATTTTCTGCAAACACGGGAAGTAAATGGCGCAGCACGGAGGAGATCCTCGTTCGGATCAATCTCTGCTCGGATAGATTTATTTCTTTTCTTAAAAAGGAGGAAATCCTCGTCGGTCTTATATCGTGAATAAAGATGGAGAAAAGTACAAAGGCGCAGTCACGGCGAAGAATCGGAGCAGATCAGTGCTTGGGATCAGGTCGCATTGTTTGATAATATACGCGAACGGTCTCAAGCAAGCGACCAATTATAAATTACAATGAATGTTCCCGATACGTGAAAATATAAATTTTATTTAATTCGAATGTTAATGGAATATTTAATTTATAATTGTTTGATTTTTTTTATCAGAATATAAAAAAAAGCTTGATTGTATGCAAATTTCGGAAATATGAAATGTGCGAAGAATCGTTTTAGAAAACCGATTCATTTTTGATTCTCGGGTGAAAAAATCTTGCTTGTTATTTATTATTTGAAGCTTATATTATGTGCACATACGTATATTCATGTATTCATCATTTATTTGTTACATATGTAAAAATTGTAATATATTTGTCATGTAACACAAAAAAGGAAACACGTGTGCTTATTTAAACATACTTTTGATGTTTTCGTATCATATTGATATATAATACTTTGAAGGAATATTCGGTTATTTTTATTTTTATTTTTTTTCCTCAATAATATTAGTATACTATTATTTATAACTTTGATAAAAACAATAATTTAACTAAAAAAAACTCATTCACAATATATAAACTGATTATAAATGTATTTCAACAAGAAATATTTTTCAATGCAACACTCTCAATATAACATTCACTATTCCAATAAAAAAAACGAAATGCATTTCCGCAATAATTCGAAAGTAGGGCATTCGAGAAAAACGCATTGCGGATCGACTTCCTCCACATTTTTTCACGCGGCATCGGAAAAGTTTCCCGGTTCGGAAAATGAAAAATGACAAGCGGAAGCGGATACTCCGAAGCGGGTTTTCCCCAGCTCAAGCATCTTCAGAGAAAAACAACTCAATTTTCACCTACTTGAACAATGCACGGTGGAAATTCCATTTCCCCAAGTCGGACCAACTCCGTCGGGTCGGTTTGTTGCCGGAAAAGTTAACGCCGTCATGGAAAATTCGACAAGGTCGAACGCGCAGAGTTTTCTCCGTGTTTCTGATTGAATTTTCCTTAATTAATCTGTAACGTTTGATACGAAACGTATTATTGATGGTAACTGACAGTGAATTTGTATAATTCAATGAATAAAAGATGGTTTTAGAACTTTTTTAATACGTATTTTGTAATAAAATTATACTCATCGAAGCTTTTTGCTTTGGCTTGCAAAGTTTAACCTTCATCCGAATAAAATCTACTCGGTTAAGCTTTTGTAGATACTTGTTTTCGCTTGTTAAAACTTTGTTAGAAAATTCTTTTGTATTTATTTACACTCTCAAAGCTTAGAATTAAAAATTTAATTTTAATAAAGGAAAATATTAATTTAAAAAATTCTATTGACATAATGCTAATATTGCATGAATTGAGAAATATTCAGATTTTGCTTATTAATTTAAAAGCTAACATAACGAATTTCGAACGCGTGGGTTTCCATAATTAAATTATTCAATATTTCTTAGATAATGAATGATTCACAAAACACTTAAACGCCTACGTTTTATAGAAAATATAACGTTGTATTGATAAAACAATACTTGGTAATTGATTATTAAACGATGTTCCTATCGTAGCATTTAGTTTTGTCAATATTTAATGATTGTATTATGTATAATCACAAGATAACGAATGTCTGGTTTTCTTTCATTCTAATCCTGCTTTAAGCAGATCTTTATAATGTATTTACAATACGTAAGACAATTCGTTATTTATATGAATTTAATTTCGTATATCAATACCAAAGTTTTAAGTGCTGAGCAGAAATTATTTATGATAAATTAATGTATAGTAAGAAATTTGGATTTGAATATGTTTTTTACTGTGAAAGTCTTATGAAACTGACCAATTCTAATGCTTATCATAGTAAAGTAGTGAATGACTGAAAAATTTTCATAATTCTTTTTATTGACTCCGTGGGCATTACAGGGAGTTTTGGTCTGGGCTGTGGAAAGTTAACCCTCTGTGCTTGTAAAATTTTCCGCAGCGGGTATGCCGTCTACTTGGAGAAAAAAAAACAACGAATTTTTGTTTAAATCACCAAAATTAATTATATCTGGCATGAATAAAAATTAATATACATAATATAATTAGGAATCGACAATAAAATGAATAAATTTTGTAACTTGCAATAAATCGTATTAAGCTCCGCTGTTTGACGATTCTTAACTCTATTGAAAAAAATACTATTGCCAACCAGGGTGATTACTTAATTCAAAATATTTACGGTTCTTAAAATTTAATTACACTACAAATATGCATTTTATTATAATAAACTATTAGTTATTATTATTAATCATACAAAATATAATCTTGAGCCATGGTTTATTAATTACACTAATCAAAAACAAAAAAAATGCGAAAAGTAGCTTCAGTGCCGAAATCAATAGAAATACTATGGTCACAGAATTAAACTTCCGAACACCCGAAAAACACAATAGCGTTATCTGAAAG
>JAOXNN020000006.1:2196943-2233426 GCA_028571205.2 Hydropsyche betteni
GCCAAGGTGCAGGCCGCGCTGCTCGAGGCGATGCAGGATAAGCAGGTCACGATCGGCGGAACGAGCTTCCTGCTCGAGGAGCCCTTCATCGTGCTCGCGACGCAGAACCCGATCGAGCAAGAGGGCACGTATCCCCTCCCCGAAGCGCAGATCGACCGCTTCATGCTCATGGTGAAGGTGGGCTACCCCTCCCGCGAGGACGAGCGGAAGATCATGGACCGGATGACCCTCTCCGAGCCGCCGAAGGCAGAGCCAGTGGTCACCACCGCCGAGCTCTTGGACGCCCGAAACGTCGTGCGTCAGGTGTACGTCGACGAGAAGGTCAAAAAGTACATCGTCGATCTCGTGTCTTAAATACAAAATAGATTTTATATTAAATGACATTTTTTAAACACATATATGAAAATATCGAAAGCCATATTTTTGTTACTCAATATTGATAAAATAAAAATCGCAATTTCTTAGCCTCTTCCGATATTAATTATCATAGAAAAACAACGTCATATTAATCATAATAGTACGTCAAATGTGTTTATTTTAAAAATAATTGTTTGTTTTGATTCGAGTCTGCCGACCTTCCACAATTCGTTACTATTCTAGCGTTCTCTATTGCACGAAGAATTTATTATGGTTCTTCAAATAATGTCATCTCGAACAGATATTTCGCCCGTGAACATCCGATGTTTATTAAATATGTCAAAAAGAACTATTAAAGTTATCTAAACGACCAAACAACGACGAGCGTCAATTAAAAACGAGGCGTCTTTTTTCGCATTCCCGATTCCGCATTCAACAAAATATTAATTTATTTTATCTATTCTATAAAATATTCTTCGTACCTTTGTTTTAAATTTCGATATCGTACTTATTTACAAATTTGATTCGCGCTATGTAAATATTTAGAGTGGAAAGTGCGATTCAATGAAGCACATAATCAAATCAAATGAGTCATATACAGGGTCATTCATTTCGTGGTTTCAAGTTTATAGCACTGGCATTTGAAATTTATTAAATTTAGCTGTCATTTAAAGTATTATAATATTAGTTAAATGTTTGCCATTTATGATAATGGATCATTTAATAAACAAACAACGCGTTAAAATTATTAAAACTTACTACAAAAATGGTGACTTAAACGTAGTCACTTTTCGCGCATCCCGCGATGATTATGGTCGTCATAATTGACCGACTACGCAAGCTATCGGTAAAATTGTGAAAAAATTTTGATGAGAGTGGAAGCATTACTGATATTGTAAGGCCTGTGCATCATCATAATGCATGCTCAGTCGAAAAAAATATTTTTTTTGAAGATGCCAATGGGCAGTCAGTTACAGTCAATTCGGAGCGATATGGTCGAATGATAACCGATTTTTTTTGGCCGGCGATTGAAGATCATGACTTGGACTATATGTGGTTCCAACAAGACGGGGTAGCAAGTCACACAAAACGGCCAATTATGGCTTTATTGCGTGAGAAGTTTCCTGGTCGCTTAATTTCACGTTTTGGCGATATCAATTGGCTACGAAGATCATGCGATTTGACACCATTAATTTTTTTTCTATGGGGCTACGCAAAATACCGTGTTTACTAAAATAATCCCCGAACTCTAGACACATTAAAAACCAAAATTACTCAAGTTATGGCCGAGATACCGTCGAAATGTGCGAAAAAGTGGTTAAAAATAACCTCAAAATAATCGCATGCTGCGAATCTTCCCGAAGGAGTGATTTGAGCAATATTGTTTTTTATACTAAATGGCAAAGTTTAAACTTTATAATAAAATAAAATTTTTATCAAATATGTATCAATGTGTGTATTTTATTTAGCTTTACTTTCGAAACTAGAAAATGAATGACCCTATACAAGAAAAAAGGAACTATTCGCAAAGCTCCAACAGAAAATCTCGTGCAAAGGATGTGGATAATTGTATGAGATTTACTATACACTATATAAACAACTATAGAAAATTCGAGAAAATTGCACCAATATATATAATATATATACACATGTATTTTTAAAAAAAAAATTACATTATATCTGTGCATTTCTAGTATTAAAAAAAAATCGATTTTTCTTTCAAATATATACTCAACATACCAATAAAACGTGAAATTACCCGAAAATACAAAACACACATAACAAACTCATCTTCGCACAAATAAAATTCAATACAAAATCGTCATTTTGAACGAATTTTACGACCCATATCCAACATAACATTCGACGTCGTCTGAAATTTCACATATCGAACTCGTTCAAGTTTTCACATGTTCATTCGTAACCATTTTCAGATCTACACAGTCACAATTGCTAAACCGGAAAGAGGAAACTTCCACCCGATATCTGCATCGGGTATCGCAGTATTGAAGTGTCCCAGTTGTGTCGACAATGTCCCTCTGTAAGTACCAGTGCCGGTACTCGAATACAATAATAAATACGACAAGCGACGTGTTTAGTTTCAGCCGTGCGAAAACGTTCGTGGAAATTTCAAAATGTGGGTTTTTGCGTATAAGTTCGTGTTGAAAATGAATAAATTCTTTATAATGGCGTTCGGTGGTTGAAATTGGGCACTGGATTATTTAATGGGTCGGAAAAATTGTGTGAGTGATATATTAAGGTGGATTTTCAAAACGATATTTTGATATACGGTTCGGACGGAATGAATATTTCACTCGGACATAATAGTGAGGAAAATTTCCATTTTATATATTAAAACGACTATAAAAATATTATTTGTGCCGTCGACGTGAAAAACATTTATAAAATTCGAACGATTCGTTAAATTTATATTCGAAATAGAATGAAAATAAATCAACGACCGTCGATTATTACAAAACGCACCGAAGCAACTCAATGAAATCAAATATTTCCATCATATTTACGACAAACTAAAATATTTACGCGGCAAAAACTAAACACACGCATATCGAAAACAATTTGAATATCTTGAACGAAAAACCATTACATTTTTGACCGAACCACAAACAAATGCACATCCCACACGTGGAACTCACAAATCGTCATCGTCGTGTACCAGACACTAACATTCATAACTTTCATCCCCGAAACCGAATTTCCCGTCCCGGGAAACTCTTCTCGAACGAAACAGACCATCCCGTCTAATTGATGGCTTTCGATTAAAGTACACGAAATATTCTGGAGTGGAGTTTAAGTGTGTATCCGGGCCACAATTATTAGTAATCAATACTTAACGACGGCCTCCTCTTTGGCTGTTTAACGACCGCTTGGAACCGCCGAACGAGTCCACTCTATGATCGAAATTTCGGTATAGTTTCGTGATCGAATTGTGGTATGAAATCTGTTAGTGGTATGTGGATTATTGGAGGATTAATGGTCGGTGATGTGTGCGGATGTTTCGGATTTGAAAAGGTTTATGAGCGGGTATTTTCGGAAGTTGGAACGATTGTGGATGCTAAGATGGCGGTTTCGAGGTGTCGGATTTGATTATGACGGTTTTTAATATTGTGTGTCGAGGGTTATGAAATTTTTGATGTCGTGTTTTATGGTGCAGTTTTGTAGTAGAGAAATAATAAGTGAAGAGTTTGCGTGGGGTGCTTTTATAAAGGGTCGTAAAAGTGTGAGTTTTTAATAGAAATATTTTGGGTGTTAATAAAAATTATGTTGATACAAAAAAATGTAATCGTCATCATAATCATGCGAAAGTCGGGATCTTGTTTAAACAGACTACATGATAAAATTTTGATAAAATTATGTATTTATTTCTATGATAAAAAACGGGTAATTTAAACACTCAATCCTTTTTTCACACGTGGGATATGTTCCAAAGATTATTGTGTAAATGGTGACCATATAAAAAATTGCTGCGTAAAATCATCAAAATTTTCAATTTAATTGTAAATTAGCTTGCGCCAAATCATGCCATTGTAGCATAATGATACATATTTTTTTAATTTTTATACCACATTATAGTAAAAAAGCAGTGTAAAAATGACCCTTCTTTGAACCGTGTAAAAAGAAGATTTAGTGTAGCTCATCACAGAAATTATCCCTTATCAAATAATTTTACAATTAGACCATTCATAAAATTCATTAATCCACTAACCCCCATCCAAACCGCTTAACTCCACCGAACAGCGAAAACAAAACAAACGACTAACACAAATACAACAACGCGATTATACCCCAATTTCCATCGAACCGCGCACAATTGCGAATTAAATTTCTCACAAAGTGAAACAACTGCTAATAATCATGAATAATAAACGCCATGTTCAAGTCAAGCGTACCAGTACATTTATCAAATTAAACCAACAGAGAGAGTACGCTATGTCGAAACCATCGCGCAAATAGACAAGTTCATTTGCATGCAAATTCGAAACGCGATATTGAACATCTGTTCCCGACACGATCCCTTTCAGCTGAAAATTATCATTTTCTACTTTTATCAAATCACTAGCGGTAGTTCCCGGCGTTGCTCGGGTTCCCAATTCCCGTTCCTGGTTCCTGATTCCATTTGTGAACACTTGTTCCGCACACACCGGTGTACCGATGCATTAAAATTGTTGCATTGTTGTTAAATTAATTAATTTAATTATTTTTTATTTCAAAAACACATTCAAAACAAAATACTCCTGATTGTATGCAATCTTCACAACACGACTGTCGGGCGGATTGCAGAGTGTACCGTCATTTTTTCAGCTTTTCTTTAGGAATTTCCCTATTATTTTTTATCATAAACCACCCCTTAGTTGAAGCAAACAAAAGAAAAAAATAAATACACAATCGGTCAAGCGGTTTTTGAAATTAGCCCTGACAAAATACCTGCCACGATTCATTTTTATTTATATAGATTTAGTTAATATTTGTCACAAAGAGAATGACCAGGTTATTGTCGTGAGTGCTAATTGGCGTACTTCGGACCCCGGGCAAAGTTGAAACGAAGCCTTCAAAGAGCGAAACTGTTCCCTTAAGTGCGAAGTTTCCCCTTGTACAATGTAATATTGTATTATTGTAGTGTTGCCGTTGAATTATCTCGTGTGTGCACATACACAATGTACACATTGTGCGCCGGCAACAATGGACGTCTAAACGAATCTGTTTTCTTGACAAACGAGCGGATTCAGGATTGAAACTGTAACGGTCATCGTTTTCGCGAAACGTGTTGCATTCGTATATTTTTGCGAGGTTTACTGTATGTAAATTTTCGTGTTGTACTGAGCGACATTGTGACTAATCGATTATGTGCGATATTTGCATATTTTGTCGATAAATTTAAATTATGTATGAAGTAAGGGTTCAACACAGATTTTACGGAAATATAACACACAGATAAAAATTATGTATAATTTATTTATACATGTTACAGTCAAAGTGTATTATTAGTTAAAATATATTTTGTCTGACGTTTTAGATAAAGCGTATATAATTCAACTGACGAAAATACAGTTTAACTGGCGCTCACTAGTCAAAGTGTATTTTCAACTTGACAGATGAGTTTTCACAGATCAGATATTTGAAAAGAATATTTGTATTAAACCATATGTGTATTTTATTTCTATATCTGATTATTGAAAAGATTTTAATAATAGAATGAGTCCACATTAATGGACAAGTGACGTTTCGTCACTTGCCCATTAATATGGTTCGACGAGACGGTTCGTCAGTGGCGTTGGCAACACTGACTTTTTAGTTGACATTAAAATACACATCGTCTGACTCTGACCAGTAAAATCATATTTCCCCTATGTTAGACGAAATAACTACGTGAATTAAGCAAAATATATTTTAACTGAGAAGTACACTTTGACTGTAACATATACGTAATTTATAAAATCATATTAGAAAACTGCTGAATAATCGTAACAATTTTATATGATAAAGCAGCAAAAATAACAACCGGTTAAACCTGAAAACGCAGATTATAATTAAGTCCGGCCAATTTCAGGCAGACTACAAAATTGATAAAACCGGAGCGCCGACAAAAGGAAATGATAATAAGAAGAAAAGTGGAAACACTAATCTGAATAAAGTCTCTCGAGTAATCCACCGCCGGATAATCCGGTGTCTTAGCTGCTGCAGAAGTTGAAACAATGAGGACAGACGGACACAAAATCGTTACTTTAACGATTGATATTTATAAAATAACCCGAAACAATTAAGATCCGTTGTAAAACATGTTTTTGAACGTTTTCCCAGACGGATGACGGTGGTCTTTACCTTTCAGCCGTTTTGTGTATAAGTCGATCGCGGTCGTTTCTATAATTTCGCTAAGGAGCTTTTCCGAGTAAAATCCTCTTTGTTAATTTAAAGACCGTCTTTGCGTCTCAAGTACACAAGCTTGAAAAGCTTTCGAATGATAAATGGGAGTAAATCGAAACATGTTTGATGAAAAAATTCGTCTGCTTGCGGTCGTATTCGAATGCGTAGCGTCGCTTTTAAATTTTGTAGAAAGCATTAAAAGCTTTTTAATCAAATTCGATCTAACAATGTTTCGGGTATTTGTTTCTCTCGATATTTGAATAAATCGTTCGATGAAAGTATGAAGTGAAAAGGGATCGCAAAACGTTCGATGCATATCAATTTTCAGAGCAAACACGTGAAATTGCTAGCCTTTGAAAATTCACGTTTTAAGTGGCTTTAAAATATACACTCGCAAAAAAATATAATAATACAAAAACTTTATAATCCTCCAACAAAAAAATACATATTTTCTCAAAAATATTTCTTTATTATTACATTTCATAATAAAATAATTTTTTTATACTTAAAAAAATATTTCACTTCGCAGAAAACTTACATAAAAAACGTCCGTTTTTTTCCATCTTTCATATAATTCCATCAAAAATTTTATTAGTGCCGAAATGAAACGACATCAAAACGAATTTCTCGCATCGAAACCGCCACTTTTCGAGACACACGATCAATTCTCATAAACCACAATTAAACACACGAAAAAGACACATCCCGTCCAACACACAACCGCACCATGACTAGCCGAAAATGATTAACGATCCTCGAAAAGCGCCCGACCGACAAACCAACTCAAAAACCAAACAACCCATAAAAATCGACACATCACATTTTCAATTATGCGAACGGGAACACGGCACCCCTCACCGGGAACACGGATTCTTTTAAGTGTCTTTCTAAGCGAAAATCGATACAGGCGAAGCTTTTGAAGGCCCGCTCTCTGCCGACAAGCTTTTCGTTTTTCCATCATCTTTTTCCGAGGATGCCTTCTTCAATGGCGACGTTGAATGGGAAATAATGGGTCAGTCGACTTCGTCGTGAGTGTGATCATGTTTATATAATATATTCGAGTGATCTGAGATGAAATTAGTTCCCGGGCATTATGGGATTTGCGCTTTGGAAGGAAAAGTTTTCGCGATTCTGCGAAAATGTGCTCGAGACGGATGTCGAAAGATTTTTTCGCTTTTGGAAAAGATCGTTAAAACGGTCGCGTTTGATATCGGAAAAATGTTTAAAATACTCTCAGATTGGAAGCGGGGAAACGGGTCGTTTCGAATCTTGTTAATATTATAATTGAAGGGTGCGAAATCGAAACGTGCAATCTCCAATAATGACGAGAAAATGTATTCGGAATAAAATCATGCGAAAATGTAAACTTCGACATCATAAATTCAAATTTAGGACACGTACGAAACGTCAATGTATAAAATTCGCCTAGCAGATGTTAACAAAGATTATAAACCATATTCAAAATAATCCATTCAACTATCCCACTCAGTTTAATTGAAATTCGTGAGCATAGTATGTGCTGACTTTGATAGAGCAGAACAATTATAAAGCGAGATTAATCAGCAACGTTAAAGCTGGAGAAGTTTAATTAAATTCGTTAAAGGAAAACGATAAGATTAATATGAATGAATTTATTCAAAAGAAAAAACGCTTTTATGGAAATTGAACGAACATTAAGACCTCGATACAGTTTCTACGTTACGATTCAACTTGGACCGTATATTATTTTTTTTTTATAAAGTGACATAAAGCATCAGAAAACTTCATGAATATTGAAAGCGGTTCTTTCATATCCAAAAGCAGAAGAATCATAAAAATCACCGACATTCCATAGCGAAACACACACACCCATACAAATTACGTCTTCTCCGATTTATCGAGCGGAAATCATTATTTCTAAAAATCATTACGGATGTTGCGGAAGCCGAAAAACACTCCAGAGCGTTTACCGAAGATCAATAAGCGAGATGGTCGAATGGCGTTCCTTGTTTCCGCAGCTGAAACTCAACGTGAAACAACACTGAATTAGATATGATATTTTATTGTTTCGCCGGCTGCCAATTCGACTCTGACGAATCGCGAAAACGACGTTAGGTCGTTGAAAGCTTTCCGTTGAAAACGCGGAATGAGTCCCTAGAATGTTCTAGTAATTTTCGCTATCTGGCGTCATAGATAATATATCGTGGCGGATTAGTGATGCATCGAACGTTTTACGTATCGAATATTGGAAAGTTGTCTAGGTTTTCTTTGCTGTGTACGTTTATTCCTTAGGGGAAAATAACGAGAATCGTCTCGTACAGATAATATTGGATTTTCAAAAGTAAATATAATATAAAATTCTCAACCTTTATCCGACATATTAAAAATTCGATTACGATGCCCCGGGGAACAATATGCTTCGGAAATTCTCGACTTTCTCTAATCACGTATATAAAAACGAATTTGATTTCATATTTTCATATAAATATTATCATTCGTGGATAAAATTTTATATTTCATATGAATCATTATACTTGACAGCATCCGACTACCCTCAGACATTTGCATATACAAAAATACAATTTATTGTATAATAATATCCATCCTAATTACATATACGGTAACGACTAAACGATACCAGTAATTGATTAATTCTTAGAAAAACTTAAAAATTAAGTTTTTTAACGACGATAATCTTTTGTAAATTGTGCGATAGATAAGATGCAATAAACATTTAATCTAACGCATCCCTTCCGAAAGATTTTCGTCTTTAAAAACCTTAATGAAGTGGTCAATTACTGGTACATGGTCAACCACTGGTGCATTGCCTTAAAAACGAATTCATTTTCATACCGAATAAAATTCATTCATTTTTCACGTTATCTAAATACACTCATATCAGTGGCGCGTGGTGAGTTTTTCACAAAAAAAAAAATCGATTATCTTTATTACAAAAATCATCTATTATATAACCGCATCATAGAACTTATCGCTTTTTTAATTAAATATAAATGCTTTTTCAATAGATATCCAGGGCATGCGCCGCATCAACCGCATCCATGAACCACACGTCACTGACTCACATATAAAATCTCATATAAACAACACGTCATCATCACATCTAGGGTTTCTGGACCCGACCCGACCTGGACTCGGACCCGTTGGATAATGGGCCTAAAACCCGGACTCGAGACCCGGCATTGAAACTCGACGAGTCCAGATATCTAGATTTTTTTTTTAGTTAAATCTTTTTTTTTTGAAAATTAAAACTAACAATGTTTAATCATAACTAACAATTTATAGGTAAAAAAACAAAAGTAAAAAAAACATCTTAAAATAGTTTATCAATGAAAAAGTAAATAAAACAAATGCATTGGAAATCGTTCATCATCAGTGCATCGCATCGCGTTCAAAACTTATTCAAACAGTCCGGGGAATAAAGATAAAATAAATCCCTATTTGAGAAAAAACTGAATTTTAGTATAAAGTTTGATATTGTGGTTATTAAAATAACGGAAAAACGTCCCTAACGATTAGTGGTCAGCAAAATTTTTTACAAAAGGTCAAAGGTTACTGAAAATGGTTTTTTCGAGAATATCTCATTAACTCTTACTTTCACAGAAAAATATTTTAAGTCAAATGTGTAGCTCAAAAATTTCCTATAAAAAATGTTATAATTATAATAAATTCGTAAGAGTAACTGTTTTGGAGATGATTCGATTAACAGAATTGATACTATCTTGTATGCAGCCTTATATATACTTACTCTCTAAGTATATATTTATATGTATTTATAGAGCTCAAAAAATTCTAAAAAAAATTTTTTAATTCGTAAACAAAATAAATTATTTAAAAATAATGCGATTACATACTTCTTGATACCTGTTTTATGTGGTATTACTATCAGCGCTGTGAAATATCTACTAATAATTTTATAACAATTTAAAAATTCAGCACCTATGTACACAGAGAGCTAAAAAATTTTAAGATTTTTTTTTTAATTCTCACAAAGAATACCATTTTTTTAAAGCCCTACTAATCACGTACGAAATCGGAATAGAATAACATTAAAAAATAATTAATTCAAACTATAATAAATTTGGATATATTCAATATATCTGATTCTGGACCCGGACCCGTCGGATTTCTAAAATTTTGCACCCGGACCCGCTCGACTTCCAAAATTTTGGACCCGGATTCCCACAAACCCTAATCACACCCCAACCACCCCCACACACTTCCCCCCAACTCACGCCCCCTTGCCCAACCCAAACCCCAACTCCCACAAAACCGACAATCACCCCGCCACGCTTAACATCCAGAAATATTCGCTCGCATTGTGTAAGTCGATATGGCTCCCGCAGGATGGATATGTTTGAAATCTGTGCAGCACTTCTAAAAATACGAACGTGCGAGCACACTAGGGGCAATGTCGGCGTGCACGCGCTGGATAAAAGCTATTTATTGCGTTTCGGCCGCCGTTGGGTCGGATAAGTCCCGTTTTGTTGTTCGCCGTGCCGAATTTTGGCGGGTTCCGCCGCCGGACTTCCGGGATGTGTCCGGATTGTTTGGACGAGTGTTAATAATGAGTTTCCGCGAAAATAAGACCCGGTCTTATATTGATTTTATGCTCGGAAATTGCGCTAGGTCTTATTTTCGGGGTAGGTCTTATGTTAAAACCATCTTTTGAATAACTTTTTTTTATATATGATTGAAAAAAGTGTGCAATGAAAAATATAATGACAAAGTGCATACAATATATTAAAAAATTAATAAAGAAAAAGTCAAATGTGACCAAATAAAAAAATGTTTTTAAAATTATTGTCATATTATTATTGTTTTTTAATTATTAATATTTGTTATGACTTATGATAGAGAAGCGGTAAAGAAGATAAGTTCACACGTTGTTGCTAGACAACTACTCTGACTAAATGAATCACTTTTAGGTTAGGTTGGGTTTGGTTAGTTCTCAAAATTCGAGCAAAAGCTAAATATGGCTCATTTGATGCTAAATTTAAATAAAGACGCATTTTTCCATACCGGAGAATTGCCACTCGAGTACCTTCATATAACGCCAATGCGATGTTTTTTTCACTAGGTCTTATTTTCGGGGTAGGTCTTATATTAAAACCATCCTTTAAAATCATAGAAAGTCTTATTTTTGGGAAAATGCGGTATGTGTCGGGAAGATTGAGGGTGGTCGCGGCTTTGTGTGTGGTGGAGTTTTCCGGATTTTCATTTTTTGTTATGGGGGTTTTTGAAAGAAAATTTTGTAGCAGTAGAAATCATGTAACACGAACGCGTTTAATGTGAAAATTTTTTTAATGAAAATTCATATTGGGAAAATGATACGGACGTTATGAAGTTGAACATGAGAAAATATGTTAGTTTATTATTATTGAGTTTTAAGTTGAAATGTTTTCCATTTTAATTTGATGAACAGTTTTATCATATTGATGATGAAATTTTATTTTTATTTTCGAAGCTTTTACTGACATTGAGCACTATTAATTAATCACTTCTCAAAAAAATATAAAAATTAAAATTTTCAAACACGATTATCTTTTGAAAAGGTTGCGATAGATTAGCTGTTTATCGCATCCTTTCCGAATGATTATCGTCTTTAAAAACCTTGATTTTCACGTTTTTCTAATGAAAAATTTCATAATACAGTAAGTTCTCGAATTACGTCAATTCATACTTACGCGATTTTGAAAAAATCATAATTTATTATTATTTTTTTATTTAATTGCGTTTTGTTTCTCTGCGGCGTTTGTATAACTTTCACCATACCAATTATTATAAGAAAATTCGTAAAATGCTCGAAAACGATCATAAATCAACTTTTGCAAAGGACCCGTCTCAGAACTTTTGAAAATATCACGAGTTTTTACGTCAAAATGCGTGTTACGCACGTAGCTTTGAAGCTATAAGGAGAAAGAATGCAATTACACCGTATATTGCAATCCCCTATTACACCGTATATTGCAATCACGGATTTCTGTGTGTCTGTTCGTCTGTCTGTTCGAATGACGCTCGCGAATTTTTATAGTATTGATTCTAATATGGTCTTTATACGTATACAGTTAATATCTATAATATGATGATTATTACCTACTCACTACTGGCTTTGTCTATATGTACGTATTAGTAATGGTGACTTTAACAAATTAACTATTTTGATTTTATTATTTAAATATTAAATATTCAAATCGGGCACGGGCATCGACTTTAAAATAAACCCATACACATCGGGTCTATATACTAGTTGTGCATATAATTTAAAAAAAAAAATTAAATTTAAGATTCGTTCGACTTACGCCATTTTTCAACCAACGCGAAAACATCGGAACGAATCAATCACATAAATCGAGAACTTACCGTATTTATGATGAAACGTTTTCATATTTTTCCGAAGCTTTTACACAAATACATACATCCGCTATAAACATTTGACGTATTATAGAAAGTTTTTCTTTAAAAAATCTACATAAAACAATTTCCCGATCTAAAAGCACACGGATCATCCGATCCCGAACCCAATCAATACCGCGCCGAAAAAGAAACTCGAAAAGGGAAAACGAACAACGATTTCCCGAAAGGAAAACCTCGAGGAGCCGAATACCTATGAGCGGGCGCCATCCATGGAGCCAACCACCTGAGGAACATGGGTCGGAGGCGCGAGGGGGGCCATTCCGAGGCGCGGGTCGCGGGGCCCCGGGGGCGCAGCCCCGGGCGGGGGCGCGGCGGGGGCGGAGTCGGCGGAGGCGCCTACGCCCTCGGCTCGGCCATGGCGCCCGGCGCAGTGCGTTGGGGGCGCTCGCTAGTGCGCGGTCCACCACGCCGACCGCACCCCCTGGCGGCCGTCGCGAAACTGACCCCGGAATACGTGTCGGAGAGTGGAGCCGATTTTCCATGTGGCGCTCGTATACGTTCGATGTCGGTGTTAATTTAGTTTTCGTATTTTATTTTTTAATGGCGGATTGTGCTCGAGCAACGGGCTTCTTTAATCTTTCGGGAGCATGGTTTATTAATTACATTAATCAAAAATAAAATATAAAATGCAAAAAGTAGCTTCAGTACCAAAATCAATAGAAATGCTATGGTCACAGAATTAAACTTCAAAAAACACAATAGCGTTATCTGAAAGAGATAACGATCGTCAACTTAAACCATCAGCTGCATGCAACGGTAAAACTGTATTTAAATATTGGTTCCGAGAAAAAGTGTACCTTATCGCGCTAAATTACTAATCTCTAGATCAACTTAAATAAAATGGGTTTTCTAGTGATTCAGTATAATCTTGAAGATTTTATCTACAATATTCACTCAATGTAATGTAAAATATTTGTAGGTAAACTAAAAAAATCGGCAATATATTTCGTAATGTTTATTGGTGCACCCAACGTAATTTACGATCTATACCAAGCCAGAGCCGTGGTGAGTCCAGCGTGACGAACGAGTGGAAAGGGTCAACATCATATTTACACAAAATAAATTTATTTTCAACCTCAATAATGTATTCACACAAAAACAACCCTGTTCCAACACAAACAACCACCCCACGCACCACCCCTGCGGCTAGTCTTCAGAGGGAGCGCAACAACAAAAGCGCACCCACACGATCGTTAAGTTTTCGACTAGAGAGAGTCCTTCAGCCGGTTATAATTGTCGCTTGTCGGAGTGCATTTGTGCTGAAAGCCCATTAACTACCCCCAGGACGAGGGATGGCCGGGTCTTAGTTAGCGTTGAACGCGGAATGTCATGCACACGCTCATTACGCAAAAGCGCCCACTTTGTGAAGGCTTTTTCGCATCGGGGATCAAGATGGAGCCTTTTGAAAAATGGAGAGGGGAATGTTGTGTTTTTTAGGCTTGTGTGTTTCGATGTGTTTTGTTTGGGTTCGTGGATTTCGGGACTAATGGAATGATGGAATGTAATTATCAATGATCGGGTGTTATGAGCACAGTGTTTAGTTAAATGATATACTATAAGGGATTATTATAGTGTTGATTAATACGATGAGTTTTCAGAGAATTATTTAAGTGATGTGAAATATTTTATCTATAGTAACTCGATTTTAAAATGATTAAATTTATTATTATGATTTGAGAAAATTGAGGACATTAAAGTATGAATCTAAAATACGAAAACAATTTCATTTTCACTGTCGAAATAAAATTTTATTTTCTTGACATATAAAAATTTTGACAGTGATTTTTTTTATTTAATATTAAAATTATAGTATTAACGTGAACTAAAATATGTTTTTCATTGTATTATAAATGAGATAAGTAAATTTATAAGAATTCCAAGATTGTTAAAGAACGTTAAAGATTTTTAATGTCTTTATATCCCGTTTTATATAAAAGTAAATATTTAAATTGTGCCGAATATTGAAGATATCATCAAAGATACTACGCTCCAAAAAAAAACCCAGCACAAAGCCGTAACAACTTAGGGTAAAGCAATGTTTCGACTGCGGAGAAGAAAGTTACCGAAAAAGTGGTAAAAAATTTAGAAAAGTAAGAAGATAAAAAAAATGTACAAAAAAATGTGGCTCAGAGGACACATTAAAATGGACAGTTTTCGCCGTTTCGCTTTTGGTTTTCGAGTGTCGTATATAAATGTTTTTCGTTCTTTCGCCGGCACTTTTTAATTATTCCGGCTCTGGGGAGGGACCTAAGAGGATTTCTGTTTTATTTTTGCTTTATTTTTTTCGCTTTTTTCCGCTAGGCCCGTTGTCTTTTCTCGCCGTCGTTTTGCTTTATTTTATTGGTAGGATATTTCCATCGCTTTGAATTTTAAAAGTGTCCTTTGTCCCGAAAATAAACACTTTGACTCGTGTCAAATTCTCGGTGCGAAAGGTACCGAGAAACTGGTCGAATGGTTTCTTGATTCATTCGAGATTTCGTTTATTTGAAAAGCTTCGTTAAATGTAATCAATAAATTATCTGATTACCGTATTTTGTGTTTATTAAAAATTTCCAGAAATTCGAATTTGAACAAGTAAAGATGTTTATAAATAGACTGTAAATGCATATTGTTATAATATATTTAATTGAAGGAACCATTTAAATTCATCATAAAATAAAAATGTTTTATAAATATCTGAATATAAAAAACCTTCATCGTAAACTTATGTATTTTTATGAAAAAACTTAAAGATAATATAAAAGTTGAAATCTGCCATCCATAAACATAAACGTTTATTTCTATAAAAAGGAAGTAAAAAACGTCGAAAACTAAGACAGATTTAATTTTATCTCCATGTAATCTCGTATAATTAAGTAAATCAATATACTTGTTTTAAGCAAGTTTCATATTTTCTAAGGAGCTATTCTAACAATTCACCTTTTCAAGAAGTATCCTTTGATATTTGTAACGTGATCGTGGGTTTTCCATAAACATGGACCGACTTCTTGAAAGATATTCTATCTATCTATTTATACATAAAATAGGATCACTTCTAAGAAATCAAACAAGTGTTTACTGATTTGATTTTGCGTTGTATTTGTTATCATATTATGATTTATTAAATTACATTTAATTGAAAAATAAAATAAGATAATTTAGAAACATGTTTTTTGTACAATATGAATAGAAATCACATCGTTTTTGTCGAAAAACGATGAAAATATATTAAAAAAGTATGATATATATAAGATATACATATATTGAACACAAAAAAAAAATAAACGATCAAAGTTTTTCCGGAAAACCTCTCATGGCAGACGGTGCAGTTTGACCCGGGATAACGGTCGTGCGAACATCCCTCGAAAAGAGAAATCGTCACGACGTTCACTTTAAAACGGGAACTCGCTTCTCCCGGATAATGTCTGGATGTGCAAGTGGGTGTGTGTAATGTCTAGGTGTAGTGTTATCTGCTCCCCTGTATGGGGATTCGACGAATTGGATGTTGGAAAACTCCAGTTCGTACTCTTCCCATAATAACGGCTTCCGAAGTGTCGTTATTACGTGTGGAAATTGTCTACGTAATGCGCGTATGATCGATTTTCAATTTTATTTTATGTATGTTTCGTATAGTTTTGAAATATCTATTAGAATAGTTTTTTTTTTTCGATGAGTGTTCTTTAAAATATTATATTCAATCATTTTAGAGAAAATTGTACGATATCGATTATACGATATTTTAACCGTTTTTGCCTTTCAGTAATCTTATAAAATTACATATTTGAGTTTAATTTATAAATAATTCATCAAGCTCAATTTTGTGTGTATTTGCCCGTCTAAAATATGTATAATATAATATGTTTCAATAAAGTTTAAAGCGCTTATGAAAGTTTACACTGCGTCATGTACGTGACATTCGATTAAATTAAATTTCAGAAACTAATCGAAAGCGTGCATTTTTTTAAAATTTGGTTTTGAAATTAATTCGTTTTAGAAATCGGAATTTAAAATAATAATGTGAAAATTAAAATGAAAATTCACGTGTAAAATGTGCGAGATTATGAAAATCGGATTTTCATATTTTAACATAGACGCGTGCGTTATAGATGATTGATTGTTTCATTTTCAATTATACAAAATACGTTTCAGATCAAAATATTGAAAAAAATGAAAACGTAACTCAATATTATAAAATCGAATTTGCAGACAAAGTGAAAATTCTCTTAAAATAATTGAATTTCAAACATTATTGCGTAAAAAAAATATTTCATGCCACATTAAACGATTTTTCGATAAACGAATGAAAAATAGTTTTATGACGAAATTGAATTGACGTAATTCTTCTATTCATCAGCATTTATATGGAGGTCGAATATGTTTTATTTAGTTTCTTTTCTTATATTATATGTCTTATTTCTGAGACTCACTCAGACTTATGAGACGCCTACGGGCAAACATAGCTGCCATCATTTACTTCCCTTATTTTTACGGATACATCTTCTTGAGAGACATCGAATCAAAACTCACAATAAATATTATACCATGGAAATATTGTATATCAGCATATTTTCGATCCATTATGAAATTCTGAAAAGCATTCAATTCCACTGTAAGTCGTTCACGTATCGTATCTTTATTAGAACTTTCTCTGAGAAAATATTTATCCTGAGGGCAAATATTTATCAGTGCATATCTATTAATTGGATTTTTGTGAAACCATGAGGCTAGTAGACATTTCTGAGTATTAAATGTATGGGCGTATCGGTCGTTCAGGCAAAAGGACATAAATATTGTCCACGAAAACGCTTCGCAGGGTCAAAATGTCGAAATGCACATGGATATAGATAAACAGTCCTTCGAATGCCGTTCCGCTAAATTTATTTTATTGAAAGGCTCTCGATTAATATTTAGCTATTAAATTATTTTACTTGAATAAAGTTTTTGAGTGATAACTATGTATTTAATTAAAATTTTAATAATTTCACAGTATGAATTATATATTCCGGGGAAAGGAAATTTCATTTTAATAATTTAATCTGAAAATTACAAGATATCTTATTAAAAATTCTAATAAGCGTTTTTTGTGAAGTTTGTTAATTGTTTATATTTTCATACGAAAAATGTATAAATTTCGTGCTGCTAACACATTTTTTTTTGCATTCACTAAAAGTGCGCAGACCGCTGCCATAAACAGAAGTTTACTTTAGCTTAGATTATTCCAATATAAAAGTTCGCTTAGGTCACGTTAAATAGAGGTTAAGTATAATATGTTACGAAAGGCTATTTCGAGTTATGTTTACGATTCGTTAAAAAATTAAGAACATTATTTTACTGCCAACCTTATGTATATAATATTTGGGGTTTTATATTCTTTTCTAGGACCACTATAATATAAGGCCAACTATCTTACGAGATTCAAACACAAACTTAACATTTTCTTTACATTAATAACTTATTCATTGCGCACGCTGTTTAATATTCATATCACTTTAATCACACATTAACAAAACGCGTCAAAGACACCACATACCCGTTAAGATTCGTAAAAACTTTTTCTCAAACATAATATTTATAAGCATAAGACTTCAGGGACAGATTGCGAAAAGTCGTCGTCGCGCTGCGACATTCGCAAAGTGTTTTCTTCGACACAACAAACACACAAAAGCCTCGTAGCCGAGTCAAGCCGGCTTAATTAAGACTTGTTTAATAAAATGATTTCGGTTTTAATTCGGTGGAGATAAGCCGCCGATGTGGAGCGCGGTCCGAATTTACATATTAATTTGATTTCGGTTTATTGCGAGACCGGATCATTGTAATCTCTGGTGCAAAACCGACACTTGTCTGCCGACTGTGAAGGGGAAGAGTGAATATATCAATAATATAAATATATATCTTTCAAGGATATATTTGAACGAATCCATAATCGATTTTATTTAAGTAAACTTTGATCATCGTAATATACAATCTATGAAAAAATCCATTTTTCGTTAATAAATCTGGATTTTAATGTTTAAAAAAAATCCGATGTTTTTTTTAATACTAATCGTTATTCTTCTTCTTTTTTATTTTTCTTATATATTATATAAAAATGAATCACCATGCTTTGAAACACTTAAATTAAATAAACGCTTGATCGATCTGGATATTTATTTTTTTCTTCTGTTCTTCTGTTTTCTTCTGTTAAAAAGAAAAAAAATAGTAAAATTCCTTAAGAAAATCTAAAAAATAATGTAATCAAATAAGTAAATTGATATAGAAAATTACACCGCCGCACTGCGCCGCGCCGCGTATTGATTGTGACAATAATTACAATTGGTACAGTGTGTGCAGAACGCGTGAAGACAATGGGAACTATAGGTCAACGGGATAACGGACGCTATTTTAAGATGAAAAAAATTCAGTATTTAGAGTCGAAGTTCTGTTGTTTGTTGACGACAGATCTTATATATGCGAAAATGATGAGATGAATGCAAGAGACAAAAACGGGACGTATGGTCAGATTATTTTTAACAAGACTAACAAAAAACAATTGTAGGTGATACGAAATTCACCAGGTTAACTAGTAAATTATAAGTTGATCAAGAATTTTATGTAAAAAAAAAAACATTTCAAATTATTCAAACACGAACTTTATATTCTTCCATCAATAATTAATTAATATGTACGAGTACACAAATCGCTCACACACCACACATCACAAATATAAAACCGATCGCAAATATATACGTATTACACGATCGGTAATTGCCGAACCGAATTTACCGCTTTTACATTTCGATTTAAAGTTTATTAGACGCCGACAACGGAGCCGTGTATCGGATAGTTGGCCAACGCGTAAAAAGGGCCGGGACGCCCGCTTTATCCCTTTCCTTGCCGAGTAATAATCCCGAATCCTTTTCGTAATTGGATTTATAGAAGAATTGAAGGGTCTCCGGCCGGTAATTAAATAAGGGCTCCGGGACCTTCGAGTTTCGCCTTTGCCGTGCGAATGATATGTTTTCGCCACGGTCGTTTCGACTATCTAATAATAAGCTGTACGTTTTTCAACTGAAAATCGTATATAATATAATGAGTTGTTGTTTTTATAAAATTGTGATTTTGAATAAATGTTGTTTGTATTTATTTATCAGCTTTTTTGCGTTATCGACTTATAATCTGAATATTATTAAAGCAATTGCTATGTTGTAAAATTAAATGAGTTTTCCTTGTAAGTTTTTTCTTATATTCAAAGCTACATGATACGCTTGAATTGTATCATATACCATGAACTTACGCATATCGAAAAACGGATATGGAATATTTATTTCTTAAATCAATATTTGTGTTTCTCGAATACAGAAACTCGTATTGGCAATGGTCCACACATTTTCTCAAAACTATTTGCAGAAATATTCTGAGTTGGTTTAACATTTGCAAAAATACTTGAAAATGCTGAATATAGTACATTGTCAATAATGAGCATTTTGGAAATTAGCGTAAAATCTCTCTCTGTCGATAATTGCGCTTAAATCCAATAGATAAAGGTTCAGCTTCGATTTATGTCCGAAATAAGGATAATCGGGTCTTTGTTTATATACATAGGTAATGTATCGAAAAATCTATTAGTAATTTCATTCGCTTTTTTACTTTCTCTCCGTTTTTATTTTTACTTTATTTTCGTTCTTTTTCCCTCCATCGGAAACGTTCGCTTTTAAGCCATTTTCGAAAGTTTATTTTCGCGATAAAAGTGCGTGACGTATGGAAACAAACGTATAATAGGCAAAGTTGGAAAAAATACGAGCATCGACATAAACGAAAATTTGGTTTTAATGTAATCGAACCGAACAGCTCAATAAAATAATATAATGACCTCAATACGAACTTTCTAGAAAAACCCCAAATTTGACTTTATGATAATATTGGAAACGAATATTTTGTATGAGTTGGTTTATTTTATTTCGGTTCTTGCGTGTGTGCAAAGCAATTTTTCTCGTTTTTTATCTGCTTACTAATTATCGGTAATTTTAAAGTACATGTTTAAGGATTTATTCATAGGTCCTTTGATAGTGAAGCATAAATATGGATGAATGTCGTACCGTAGACGATGCGAATTACACTCATACTTCGTTCGGTATATATTGTGAACGACAAGGCACTTAATATGAACTCATGCATATTAATTATATATATCTTCCTTGCAAAGGAGACATTCGATACCAATAATACTCCAATTATTTATATATTAGGGAATTTATAATTAGAAACTGAAAAAAAATCGGAATACGGAGCTCAGATTCAGTTGAGGTATTCATGTAAAATTTGAATTATAATGGAATTTTCAATGATTTATTTAATATGAAAATAATATTTATGATGAAAGTAGGGACTAGCAAAATTCACAGTGTGAATTTTTTAAATAACAATATTTTACTGTATAAGAATAATTCTTAACTAGTGCGAGCACATTGAGCTTGTTTCGCATGTAAAATGCTTTAAACAAAAATTTATTGCGAGTTCTTGTCACTTGTGTTTTGCTTAGTTGACAGTCACGTAAAAATTTGCATATTTTCACTTGATTATACTAGTGAAATATGATCTCGTATTAATTTGAATTTTTCCGCTTGAAAAAGTACAGACAAGCTTATTACATTCGCTCATTTATACATTTCACAATCCACTATGATTTAGTTGTTAAATTGCCACCGTCGAAAAGCGTGCAAATTAACGAACGTGCTCAAATGCCGTAAAATTGCACGACTTAATCAAAAATTAGCGACCCTCAAAATGTAATAAACTATTATGAAATTAAATCATTGCACACCAACAAATATCACGCACCAACATGCACCGAATTGATTTAAGAGAGAATTTCACAGGAAATTGAACGGTTTCGTATCAATTAAGCAGCGGCTAAGTTTGGCAATCAATTTATATTTGTTTTCTATTAAAGTTTAAAGTTTCAAGATCGACGCGACCGATAAGGGAACAATGTTCCGAGGCTTAAAAGCCGCGATCCACTTTAAAACGAAGTGAAAGTTTTCGGTGGTCGTGCCGTGTTAATATAGAACTTTTGAAACTTTGATACGCCGCTGTTTGTTCATAGTTGATCGAACGTATGATAAATCGAGCACTTAATTTATTTGGGCGCATATACGAAAGTTTTCGGCAGTAATTCGGTCAACGGATTTAATATAGGGAGTGTATATAAGAGTTACCGAAATAATTCAATTTTTTAGGTAATTAATGGTTGTGTTTAATCAATATTTCCATGTAATTACTATATGTCAACTTAAAATCGATTATTATTAAATTCATAAAATATTATATTTTGACATGGGAAATTCAATACAAAAATATAATATCGAATTTTTCGGTGATTTGTAATTTGTCTACATCTATGCTTTTATTTAATTTCACTTTAATATAATGAAATTTTTACATATCTTCACTCTATATTATATGTAGAGTCTATAAGATCTGTTCTTAAATTGAAGAACATTCACCGACTCGTATAAATAAAATGTTAACAAAGAGAAACTGTTAAAAACAACAGAAATTTATCGATTAATATTCAACTCAGACTTAAAACAAACCCCATTCACGATTCGAAGTCCTAGACAAAGCCTATTATATTTTATTAACTTACACTCGAGCTTCTGACCTTTCACCACAGGGATCTTTGAGTGTCTCTCGAAATCCACTCGAACCGTCTTATTTGCGGCGTCTTTTCTTTTTGTGATCGCGAATATTTACTAAGGGACAAACGCGTTTAGTATTGTGAAGAATGAACAGTTTGAGTAGAAAACATACTGGATTATTATATCGAAATCTATGTCGATAAGGAGGTTCTTGTGTGCTTGTGAGCTAGGAAACATTACGCTCTAACTTTGGTAAAGGAAAATTTGATGTAAGCGGATGGAATGTTTCTTGTGCAAGATGTTCCAGAAGTTCATGCTAGAATTAACTCGAAAATTGTTGATTTGTTAATTTTTTGAATAAGTTGGTAGTTAAAGATTGATGCTTCAATGACAGCTTATTTATTGATTGCAAAATAAAAAAAAATTACAATCTTATTTCATAAATTTTCTAAGATATTTAATTTCATTAGTTGCTTATAATTTTTGAGTATCAAAACTTTTATTTTACACAATTAAATTGTTAATAATGCATATTTATAAATTTTCATGAGTTTTATTATTACGAAAATATATAACTATAATATGTATAATAGTTAAGTGAGTAGTGTTCTTACTCAAAAGTGAAAATAGTTTTCTATAACCTTCCTAGAAATTATCGTTTGCCTTTCTGGAATTGTGAAACTGATCATTTTACCATTCGAATATTTTAATTAGAAAAGGTCTTTGAATACCGTCAACATGCTCAACATAATTATAATGCAATTGTATAAAATTACTTAAATTAATTTTTTATTCAAAACTAGCTGATCCAGTGAACTTTGTATTACCTACAATCGCTGATCGTTAGTCTCGCTAAAAATAAGCTGACCATACTTCCCGTTTTCATCGGGACTTTCCCGTTTTTGTCGTATCTTGAATTCGTCTCGTCGTTTTCGCTTATATAAAAAGATCTATCGTCAAAAAAAGATAGATCTTTGACTCGAAATACTGGATTTTTTTCATCTTAAAATAGCACCCGTTGTCCCGTTGGCTGTTGTCTTCACGCGTTCTGCACACACCGGTTTCCAATTCCCGTTCCCGGTTCCCGTTATGAACATGCGTTCTGCACACACTACCGATTGTAATTATTGTCACAATAATTACAATCGGCAGCGGTGCGGCGGTGTCCCATACAAAATTACTTATATTATTTTTTAGCTTTCCTTTATGAGTTTCCCTATTATTTGTTTTGTTATAAAACACCCGTTAGTCAAAGCAAGTGAAAGAAAAAAATAAATATACAAACCAGTCAACCGTTTTTTTAGTTCAAGCGTGACACCAAACGACAATTCATTTTTTTATAATATATATAAGAGAAGAAGAAGAAGATTTATGAAAAAATCAAAGCAATATGTAACCTTATGCATTTCAAACGTCCATAGATTTTTGCCACATTCTACACCGAACACACAAACACGTAAACCCCAACAACAGCACAACACTTATCTAATTGCGGGGGTGGCACTGTTTCGCGGTCTCATTGTCGAATCTTAACTCGTATCGGCCGAGTGTTAATCGTCACGAGCGAAATTAATTCTGCATTATGGGCGCGCTCGGCTCCGCGATATCGTCGCTTTCGATTATTGCAATTGTTTCGAGCGTTACGACCTGCAAAATTAGCGGTTGACGGGTGTCTACATTACAGTGTTCGCATTATATAATGTTTCGCCATCGCACATTTATGGGTTTCGTATATAAATTGGCGCTATTGCGTATGGGCTGGTTGTGTTGTTTCGCTGATGGGCTGCAATTAAACAAGAACGGGATGCGCTCCCGATTAGTCTGGTATCGGGCAATTTTGAATACAGTCTGTGTGTGTGCTCCAGTTTCGTTCTTTGTGAGAGCTCAATGTGAATATTGTGTGTATGTGTTCGTCTCTAGTGAATCTCTTGGAAATTATATGAGAATATTTGTTCGTATAATGACATTTTCTGCATTTAATACTGTGCAAGCATAAAAGGGCTGTTTTTTAAGATGTGTGTAAGAGTAATACTTTAAATATAGAAGTGGGAAATGCAACGATGAGAAAAGCTTTTTTTTTAAATTCAAAACACTATCCACTTATGTTAAAATTTCATCGCTGCGTAAAAGCTCCGTTCTAATTTAGCACTTCTGAATTTTATAATTTTCCGTCTTTTGCTGCAAAATTTCGCTTTAGTTTTAGAGCTAAAGTGCCAAGTCTAATAAGTCAACGCCGACAATACACACCATGAAACTAAAACAATCTTCCGCAAGCGAAATTGCAAAATTCATTTAAAACTTTGAAATTCCTCCCTCAGTGTACATACGAATGTATCTACCGTTAATATCTGGAAAAAAAAATCAACCGTGAAATCAATATTTCACAAAATTTATTCAATTCATACGTAAATATTATAAACAGAATCTAAATTTATTCAGTACGTAGTGCAAAATCCGTTTTTTTTTCTCGCAGTGGATATCTGTAATATTCTGTAGTAAATCGGCGAACAGCGAAAGTCAATATATAAGCCGTGGAGCTTATTTTCGTCGAATGGTCGTAAAAAAAATGGGTCGAACGAGCTGCGAAGGTTCTCTTTAATACGTTGAAATGAAAAATTTTCACACTTTCACGACTCGCAAACGACGCGAATAATCTCAGATATCTGTTCGGAATTTCAGCTTCTGAAATTGGATACCTTTCCGCGGACAGGAACGCGTGTGCTTTTCTGTATGAAGCGAAGAGGCTGATTTATAGCTTTATCGTATTAAGTCTTTGCCTGAATATTGAATTTATGTCTTCACCTGAGATTCTTGGCAGTAAAACTTGCGCTAGAAAAATTTTCATGGGCTTAATAAAGTTATTTTGATTCGAGACTTCTTTAACGGTGACGGTATTTGTCATGTGTTTTCATCTTTAATGTTAGATTTCGTGATTTATTCGACCCGAGTAAAGATTTATACTATACTTAAATATATTATACAGTTAAAGAAAATCCTGTGAAATTGTATGCATTTGTATTGATCATCGAAATAATAGATATTAAAAATTATATTATTATAATAATAATTTGAATCTATCGAAATTTTGATCTCATTAATATTTATAAAGCGATACGTGGAAATTTTAAATTAGGAATTAAAAATGTATTTATATTCATAATTCACCTGGCAAAAATTTCGTGGATGGTTCCCAAAAATACATATGTAGAGCTTTCAAGTGGAAATTCTGTTTATTATTATATTTGGAGCTTCCCGCTTGAATTGCAGATGTTTAATACTACGGATTTACGGGAACAAAGCACGTTGCACCGTTCATCCCGGGCTTTATTCGTATATTGAGGTTGCTTCCGCAAAAAATCCTTATAATAAATACGAGGGCTCATACTAAATTTTTATTAGGGAACACGCAATAGCAATATGCGCTTATGCTCCAAAAAATACCCCCTACATTCAATTTTTCTTTTGAAATCATTTAATCGTATGAATTCAAATTAGAGCTGGAATCAAACGTCATTTTTTTTAGATTTTGTTCGCGTGTTATAAACGTGCATGTTAAGCTATTTTTTAAATTAGCACTAATTTGGTGGCTATTGTTAAGCTTTGCTGAGGTAACTTTATAGCTAGCGTGGCTTAAGGTTGTAGATGTTTATCTTCACAAACTTTAATTCATAGCGAAGTTTGTTTGGCGCTTAATGCATGTTGGATGTTGACAATTACTTATATGTGCACCCGATGTAAATCATTACATTTGCATACCCAAACGACCATTTCGGATAATGGTTTTATATCAATTTCGTGTCGACACCTTCTATAGTTATGATAAGTGAGTTAGTTCTCGTATTACATTAGGTTTGTTCAGGAATGATTATTTTCGAGGAAATAACTTCAATTTGTCACCACACATTTTATGAATATGTAAATTCGAGTCGTCGGTTTGGGCGTCAAAATCAACACTGTTGCAGAGCGGGTTTTTTCCATTTGATTTACCATTAACTCTATCTACATAATCGTAATAAAATTCATCCGTGAAATCGCTTATAGGGACATTAATATTCATCGATAGAAAAGCATTATTCTTGTTGAAGTATTTCCTTGATTTTCCGGTCCATTTAATGTGTTTTATTGGTATACCGGCGACCTATTATATCCCTTTTTAGTAGACGTTCAGGAGATATCTCCTTCAAGTTCACACTTTTTCATTATCGGAAATTTCTGAATATTTTCTTGAATAATAAGAGTCACCCCATAAAGCGTTTCCATTGATTCGGCAAAAAACGCTATTAT
The DNA here is from genome assembly GCA_028571205.2 of Hydropsyche betteni. Taxonomy (NCBI): domain Eukaryota; kingdom Metazoa; phylum Arthropoda; class Insecta; order Trichoptera; family Hydropsychidae; genus Hydropsyche; species Hydropsyche betteni. The sequence goes on from JAOXNN020000006.1 coordinate 2,223,478, forward strand.
TTAAAACGATCGAATTATTCCTTCCATAAAATTTTTATATGCTTACATTGTGTCATAATTTATAGCATTTATTTGAATCTAAATGGATTTATATTTTATCATCGAAATTTTATAATACAAAGATAGATGACGTCCGGAAAAAAATACTTTTTTTGGTATGGTCAATGGTTTACTTTTGTCAAAAGAAAAAGAATAACAAATTAGGCGTTTTGTATGCTTTTTGTTTATATGTAAGGATATTCAATAAGGGTTAGTTTCAATATTATTATTATTGTAAAGCGAAAAATGTTTGAAACTTCGTAATAAAGTTTTTGTTAATTGAGTATAACTAAAAATTATTTATTATACAAATTAAAATCTGTATATAATATAACATAATCATTTCAGAGAGTTCCAAAAAGGTCTTCCATTGACATTCAACTCTCGTACAAACATAAAATTATTTTCTATCAAAATCAAAAATACACAAAGAAATCTTTCCCATATTATATTTCAAATCACACAATCCAAAGCAAACCTTAGCACAAGCATATTAAAGAGAAGCTGAACCGTTTTGGCAGCATGAAACAAATCCGCCATACGGTGTCATAATAAAGGCGCATTTTTCACTACCAAATGAGATTTTGCCGAGACGCACGTATAATACAATATCATATTATACATCCATTGCCACAATTTCGTTGCGTGTGTGTATCAAATCGTTACGGCCCGAACCATCCCCATTGTGAGAACTTGTCTGGCCTCCTTTATCGTGCGTGGTACAAGAAACGAGGCAGTTGTGCTTAAATAGTGGAACGCGCTAACGTTAAGCCTCCAGAAATTGCATATGTGCCCGTTATTCGGGTGGTTGAAAAATTAACGATATTGCCAACTAGAGGTTCGTGAGGTTTAATTGTAATATGTGGAGTTAGTAAATTTTTGTGTTACGAATACTTATAACTAAGCACCGAGCCTGTTAGAATGTTAAGTATGTTAAATGAGGAATGTGTAATTAAGAATAAAAGTTATGTAAGCGCTGTTTTAAATATAATTAAGGTGATGATGATGATAGTAATTGGGGTTGGAGATGAAGATGTTTTGGGAATAGTTTTGTTACGAGGACCGCACACACAATTTTTATGATATAATTTAAGTTTGAGTGTACTTTTATTATACAAATGAATATATAATTATAATTATCAATAAAAGTTAAGAGAAATTATCTTATTGTGAATATAAAATGTGATCTCTTTAGTGAAAGAAAAAGGTAACATAATCCAAATTTCTCGTATTTTTGTTTATATAATATTATACAGTAACACAAAACCGATGAACATTCAAAGTTTAACATAATTTTGAAAAACATCTTAGGTCTTGTAAAAAATCGAGTAGGCTCAGACATACGGTTACGTGTCTCTGCGTATTTTCATACCGCAAGATACGATGTCGCTTTCTCACTAAACGCCTACGCAAAGCGTACAGGATGATCCTCACAAGAGCTGGATATCTCCATTTCGTAATTTAAGAACCGTTTTATTTTCAACTTTAAAGTTGAGGCTTAAGGCTCTGTCCTTAATCTGAGAGCGTTCGCGCTCCTTCACACGATAATATCTTCGCCGAGAGCGATCGTTCGTTCCTCTCGAGGAGAAAGTTCGACTTTCTCTGGTATATAAAGGTTGTTTCATTGGATTGTTTTCGGAATATATCTGTTTCGAAGTTGGATTATTTTGGTTGAGAGTTTGTATGCAGTTTGCACCTGAGCGTGTGGTGCAGTGCGGTGCACTTTGGTACGTCGAGTTCTCAGTCGGTTGTATTGTTTGGAGGAAATTTGCTAATGTAGATGTACTGTATGTATATAAAGCTATGTGGATTATATCGTTTAAATACGCTTGAATTAATTCGTTTATAAATATTTAAATGATCATTATAAAAATTGGATGATCAATTTTTAGATACACGTCTGCATTTTTCAAAAACATAGAAAAAATTGCAAGTCGATCAAATGCAATATTTATAACAAGTAAAAGTATTAATTAGTGGAATGTGCAAATGATCAAAAACCAATGCCAAAACTTAACGCGCCGTAACTGAATCTTTAAATCGTGAAATTAACCGGCAGTTTGTTCGACACAAACTGAACTCTTAGCCTAACTGGCCTACGTCCAAACAACCCACTACGGATTTACGACAACCCCCACCGAAAGCCTCCAGGAAAATTGTCCAAGAAACTGTTGTGCAAGAACAATCCCGTTAAATATGTGCGGCGGTGAGTTACCGCCCGAGATTTCCGAAACGTTTCTTATGATGAATTCGATCATGATAAGCCCGGCCGAAAGTACAAGAATGATCCCGGAAATTAAAATGCTTCTCGACGGGAAGACTGGTATGTTGGTGACCGTGGTAGTTAGAAACAAACCAATTTATTTAGTGCGGATTCGAGCTGCTATATTATCTTCTGGGCGCAGATGAATGGGATCTTCTAGATTTGCGGATAAGATTGCCGCAGAGCTTTGAATTACTTGGATCGAGTTTAAATATAAGAAAAAAGTAAAACGAAAATCGGTTTTGGTTTAACGTGTTTGGGGAGAATGCGGGTTGTGTTGGATTGATTGAATTTCGTATATCGGAGTCTTTGTTAGTCGCGATTCGTGTTAGTTAAATTTTTCATTGTGATATTGTAAAAGTTAATTTTAACAAAATTAATTTTACTATTTCATTTTCAATTATGGTGAGATAAATTTGATAAATAAAACATAAACGTCTTGTTGAAATAGCGAGTTTCAAAACAATACTAGTCTCTTGTTAAAATTTATTTTCATCACGCTTAAAAGCTCCAGCGAACCGAAAAGAAAAGTTTGGACGGTACGAATTTATTTTTGTGTGGAAAACATTCACTTCAACTCATATTCATACATTCAGTTTCAGAGAAAATGGTTTATATTATATTATTATTTCACTTGTGAAAAAACACTTTTTTTCAAAGAAAATAATGCATGGATTGCGTAAATCAATAAACGTTACAGGGTTTTTCCGCTCAAGCAGACTAAGCTGATATTTCTGAAAATAAAAATTGGAATTCTCCTACAAGGATGGTGTTCTCAAATTGGGATTGCTTATTTATGGGCGATTAACATTATAATAGTTCGATACGGGTCTTGAAAAACCGTAACGGGAAAATCTCTGGTTTTTTTTTCACAAACTGCCAACCGCAAAAAAGAAAATCGCTAGTAATTTCTTTATCTTTGTATCCCATTTAATGGAATTTACGTGCACATATGTATCTCCGTAGTACGAAAAGTAAAATATTAAAATTATTCTACTATTATGTAAATAATGCAAATGAAAACATCATACAATAATAACGTTATTTTTATATAATATTTCCACTTAAATCATATGAAATTACACGAAAGCACTAACGTTTCAAATATTTTTTTACTTGGAAAATTCATTTATAAATAAATTTTAAATCTAATTTGTTCAGCCGCAATTACAATATGAATACGATATTATATATTGTATTTTATGGTAATTTCGTTCACGACGGTATCGACAGAATCGCATTTTAATGAATTTTCACCGAATTATTCGGGAAACATGCAATTACGTATTCGCGTCACGCAAAACTGCGAAGGTCAAAAATGCGAACATCAAAAACAGGAAAAATCGTTCATCCTTGAAATATTCTAATTAATCAAGCTTTTGAAAATTTCCAATCTGTCGTATTTGGGAATTTTTTTCCGAAAAATACAATTTCAATAAAGCGGATTTGTCTCGGCTTTTCGTCGAAATAAATTTCATTGTTGAATTTCTCGTTAAAATTCAAATTTTAATCGTCACCGTTATAGCATTCGGATTATAGTTTATCAATATATAACTAACAGTTTTAATTACTTTACTGAAACTTGTAAATGAAAAATTGGTTTTCATTTATTATTTATATTATTTATATTTAGCATTTGGCATTATTAAAAAATCTAATTAGACAATAGAGTTAATTTTCAATATTTCATAAGTAATTTAAAAACGAAAAGTTAAATATATATCCATATGCTTTTGATGAAATTATCAAATGTTTTTAAAATCAACAAATATTTTCGTTTTTAATAAAACCAAGCTTGAAGCAAAGCCAAAAACACTTGGTTTCGCATGCGCTCAGAAATTGCCTTCTGCAGGATATTATTTTCTTTTCGTTCTCGCCTCGTTTCGTTCGGCAAAAGCTTGCTTTTTAAGCTGAAAAAATAGTAAAACAAACACATTCACAATGAAAAAAAGAACGAAATACAAAAAAAGTCTGCAAGTCTGAAATGACAATTTATAGAAATATAAAAGCATCTCCACGGCGGAAAGCGTTGCAGATAACGAAGTTGATTTTCAAAGCCATTGCTTCTGTTTATTGAAATGCACTGAAATCCTTCCCTTGCATGGTTCACCATGAAAATGGCTGTTTTATCGCTTTGGGGTCGTTTGTTCATTTGCGAACGGCATGAACATAAATACGTGGATCGTGTGACGAATTTGCGGAGTCACAAAGTGAATATTAAAGTTCAAAGCGTAGCGAAAAAAGGAAATTTTTCCATGATTCTTTTATAACGTATGTGCTCGAGAATTTTATATTAATATTTATTATTTTCGAAATAGCGCTTTTTGTGAAAATTTTATGAAAAATTCATTAGCGATATTCGAAAGCGAGTGGTTATTTATGAATGTAATAAAAAAACTGTTGAATCAATAAATTTTTGAATCGTACCGTGTGATTTTGATTTTATGACAATTATTATTATTTTTTCAATCTACAAATATAATATAGAGCGCAGACTGAATTTAGTGTCTCATTTCAATATATTAAACTTTAAAAACGATCCCAAAAAAGTATCCTTTTCATGATGTATTTATGCATAATGAGATTAAAAAACTAACGACATTATGCAAAATTTCCAGCAGAAATGTAGTTTTATTATGCAGATTTTAAAATATTATGAAATCTTCATCGAGATAAATCCCAAAATGAAAAACTCGTTCTTTACAAAGTGATTTTATTTAACACAAACTCTTTGTACTCGTAGTTACTGTTCAAATAGGAAAGGTCATATCTAAATTTATTCAAATTTAATTTTTGGGCATACTCAAAATTTTAAATTTATTTACAAAGTGTATTGTAGGTTGTAATCTAATTTTGTTTAAGTTAAACCGAATCCGGATCACAAAGGCATCCTTATATAATACTTTAACGCTTCTCCGAAACAGCGGCTGCCGAAATTTTCTCGAAATTCATACCAATTTATTATAAAGACGGAATCTTCCTCTTTTACAATTTGAATCAAACACATGCGTATTATATTATAAATATAATTGTTCCCGTTAGCTTCAAAAACAAACAATTCCCCTTAATTCTACATTAAGAATATAAAACAAAGAATAAATTATTCATCACTGATGTCTGCGACTTGTTTTGATTTATAAATAAAATTTTTAACGAGGAAAATCCATTAGTTTTGTCCAATATCGTAAATTTCCTCAAATAATGAATAAGAGATAAAATCTACCCGTCAATTCCAGAGGCAATAAAAGATATTGTTTCCTCAATCTTCTCCTTTTCCTAATTCGCCCTTTCACAGATGAAAGGGTAAACGACGAAAGGTTAAATAATCACCAACCGATCCGATATATCCACAATTGACATCATATAAAAGAAAGCCTTAACGAAACGCAACTGTCCAAAGGTCCGTATCCACAATAACCCACTCGAGACCCACGTCATACACTGGAACGTGTCGAACGCCAAAAGTCGCGACCGTTCGAATTAATAATAACCATTCACCGAATGAAATATACCGAGCGATTTATAAAAAGGCATTTTGGCGCGAAAAAACGTCCATACACGAGAGAGAAAAAAGGCCACCGATTCCAACCCTTTTCTTTGTGGCCTCTGTTAATGACCTGAGATTTTTCACGTTGACGTGCCGTGACTTGGACCATAATAACGCTGAAGGGACTTTAGGGACTCCAGGGACTCTGGGGACTTTCGAAGATTTTTTCATCCCTTTTTCGGGGTCGAGGTCACTACTGTGGTAAATGTTATTATTCTGAGTAGGGATTTCGACGATGTGATACGACCTGTTGACGTTATTGTGCGCTTTTTTTCACGTTCGCACAATGGGCTTGTGTATTGTGTGTCTTTTTAAATTGTTGATGTGTGTTTTTAGAAGTGGTCTCGATTATATTTGGATGAGATATTCATTTGTGGGAATAATGATACGATGAACTATTTACAGAATTTGAATTTGCGTTCATTGATGTTGGCAACGTGAGTGCAATGTCATCATTTGAAACTGCAATACTCAATTTATAGTGGGATCGTTCAGTGCATATCTGTATATGCCAATACTGTTCACATTATTTGAAATTTATTCATATTTGTGCAATTCCGATGAAGTATGCTGAACGATCGTTTCAAATTGTATTATTCACTTTATTCGAATAGGTAGTTTGGTGAAATAAAGAATGAACTGAAACCGTTGCATAATATTTTACATTTAAATAACATTTAAATTTTAAATAAATATTAATTTTGTAAAAACTTCGGTAAACAGTGAATGCATTTTGGTTCTTCTTTTACTATGCAAATTTGTTAAAAAAATTAATGATGTCTTAGATTATTTTTTACGTTTAACAATATATATAAAAAAAATCATTAAGTTTTATATGCATATTTAAAAGTTATATTGCTAATTGCAGTGTTAACTTAAACACACTCATATACAAGAAATAGTATTAAAAACATCGTAGTTGAAACATCACGAATTTTCATGAAAAACGTGACCACGTTACGCTAAGAAATTTACATATTCAGACAGTAAAAATATGCTATTTCGCTTACATACACACACACAAATACTTGGATGCAATTACGTAATTTGCAAACACCACGATTACACAAATGGCTGAAAAGCCTTCCTCGAGCTGTGCAAAAACATAATAAAACCTTCCCGAACGACTCTTTCGCTCAAGACGCCAAAAGAATTAATTTAAGCCCGGCTTTCACCTCGAAACGTCTAAGGCAAAAGCGGCTCTTTTTTTATTCAGCTTTTCGTCCTTTTTGGGTTTTCAAAACGTAGTCCGCTGCACCTAACCGCTGCAACTGCAGATGAATGCGCTTTTTTGCAATGGAAGCTTTTGTGCAGTGGCCATGTGCGAATTTTTGTTTGCGCTTTTGGCCTGAGCTTAATGCGAAACAAAGATCTCCACTAAGCGGGAAAACTAGGGCTCGATGAGACTATAAATTTCAATTTCGCTCGTGAGAAATCTTTCCTCTAAGTACGCTGCAGAGATTATTATATTATAGATATATAAACCATTTTATGGGGTCGTTAAGTATTATTCGATAGTGACATTCAATAAAAAAAAGTTTATTTGATATCTTCTAATGATATTATATATTGGAAGAATTTTATATAAAATGCATGTATGCATGTTTCTATTTTACTATCATAATATGACAGATCCCAAACACTGTAAAAAAATATGCGATGATTTCGGACATAAGCATAAAACGGACTTTTTTCTAAAAACTTCATAGTGTATAATGAAATCATACAAGTATGACCATAATAAACTTTTAAAAACGAAAAAATTCGAATGAAAATTTTCCTAAAAAATATTTTTCCACATACATATCAAAACATTTGGTATGATAACAATAAAACAAAACCTTATTCAGAATAGTCTAGCGTAAACGGAATAGCCCGAAAAACTTCTGTTGCGAATTTCCCTTTAGTTGTCTTTTTATTTCGTCGCGAGACTTCCAGTTTAAAATAAAAATTTCACCTTTCATACAATACCATTTTTATCATTATATATTACTAGATGAACCCGGTTATAAGTTATAGTTTATTGGTTATTCATAGATTATAGGTTATAGGTTATAGGCTAGAGGATATAGGTTGAATTATAGGTTATAAGTCAAAGGTCAACGGTTGGTCACGGGAACCCGGCAGACATTGTCCTACCAGTCTATATTATAAAAGCTTGATATGATTCTATGAATAACATAACCAAGGCAACTAAATTCAACAAACGACAGATATTCGACTCTTTATACTGAAATTTTCCATTTTGTCTGATTTTTTTGTTTTGTTTCAATCATACAAAAACCTTCTCGACAAAAAATACATAACATGCCAATTTTCATAGTGACCGGTCGAACAGTGTTGGAGTGAAACGACATCTATCAAATATACAAACATCCCATTTTTATATATATAGATTCTCAAGGCAAAACGGGTTAATGACGTCTTTGAATCCTAGGTGAATCGACGCTTAAAACTAAACGCAATTAAAACGAACCACAAACGGGAACATATTAAACGCGGCCGCTTTGTGTGGCTTTTCTTTGGCCGCCCCCGAGGAGCTTTCCGTATGAATTTTTCATTATTTTTTCAGCAAAGAATCGAATCGCAGAACTATACAAGCGTAAGCTCTTATGGGAAATTGCGGCGTCCTCGAACGAAATACACATTCTGATCTGTCATGTAAAACTGGAGCCGGGTGATTAATGAAACGCTCCTGAAGGAATCCCTGTCACTGTCCCGGTTTCGTATATGTAATTGTCTTTCGTTTCGAATGAACGCACGTATCATATATTGATATAAAATTTAATAAAAAATATATTTTTTTACCACATAAAATATATCGTATTATAGTAAAAAAAAACGTGTCAATCACTTTCAAAAGTTCGATACATTATTTTATACATAATTTGACATATTGAGTTATCACTGAATTTATTCAATTATATGATTTATTTTAAACATTTTAAAATTAATTTAAATTCAAATTAGAAAAAAGCTCATATCAATAAATACAATAACTAAAGACAGTTAGTATGCATCGTCATTGGTAAAACATTTCGTAACCCAAGAAAAACTCTCATTCTATACGTAACACGAATCGCATTTGCATAAGAAAGAAAATTCAATAATTTCCCGAGAGATTCGTAAATTTCACCTCAATGTTTTTTTTATTCATCTGCGGCTGCGAAACTTGCCGTATTAAAATCGTTTTGGTTTCAAAACATCATTACGCCACGGAACATTTACATACATACGCTTTATGCATATTCATTAGAAACGCGATCGCAAAAGTGTAGAAAAATTTACCAAATTTGTTTAAAACAATCGATTGTATGTGGAAGATTTTTTTTTACAATAGTGAAATTTTCTTAATCCATTTATTTCGATTCGTGATACCGTGAAAGAAAACCGATTAGATATCACAAATTCGAACGATTATAAATATAAATTACATGCAATAATTCTGCAACCATTTCGTGACATGCTTTTAATCAAACCAAAATAATATTCATGAAATGGAACAACAGTCACGTAAATTATGACTGATTAAAAAACACATACAGTTCAATCAATGTTAAAACTTAAATGATTCAGCAAAATGAAATATTTAGACAATTTACAAATAGAATTTATTTGTGAATTTACATTTATTATTGACTATTTAAACAATAATTTGAAAATTTTACGTTACATAGTAAACCTCCCTATAACGTGCCCCTCTATATCGTTCGAATGCATTCAAATTCTATTTCTTTTCAAATGCATTTGAAACAAGTAGTTAACAAAAAAAAAATAAAATCTCAACCCCCTATAACGTTGAATCTATCTTAACGTTATATGGGGGGCTTACTGTACACATATGTATCATTCAATACAATTTTGATTGAATTCATTTTCAATGAATACTGATTCTTTTTACACTTTAGAAATATTTTAAAACTAGTAAATAGGCCCGATGTCAATAACATCGGCTGTGGATTCGTTAAGAAACGGAAAACGATAAAATGTGAAAACCCGATTCTATGAACCCGAAAAGTGTATCCGATTTGAATATTTAATATTTGATTAATAAAATCAAAATAGTTCATTTGTTATTTGTTTGTGACATATAGGCAAAG
>JAOXNN020000006.1:2233526-2252370 GCA_028571205.2 Hydropsyche betteni
CATATAGGCAAAGCCAGTAGTTAGTAGGTAATAAGCATCATATTATAGACGTCAACTGTATACGCATAAAGACCATATTAGAATATCAATACTATACAAAGTCACGAGCGTCATTTGAACAGCAAAAACACACACACACACACACACACTCACAAACACACACAAATCCGTGATTATATATATAGGAGATAAGTGTTAAGTCAAGTCTAAATAGTGGAAGAAAAAATATTAATTTTATAAACAGATTTTTATTAAATATCCCCTATAATAATAGCAGATTTCTATCTGTCTGTCTGTCTGTCACGATGACGCACGCGAATAATTTTTTTTTCTTTCTTCGAATGAACGACCCGAACCGCGACTTTTAAATGATGATGATGATGATTTTTTTTCCTTTTTTCAAATGAACGACGCGAACCACGACTTTTGGTGATGATGATGATGATGATACTAGTATTTAAGAATCTTCAAATCGAATTAAAAATAGTCTTATACTAGTCTAAGATATCAAAACAAAACAAAGTTTCAATTAAGTATTCCAATAACTTATTTAAAAAAATTCTGCTGCATCATCGAATAAATAAAAAATAAAAAAACTAAATTTTCTCTCAAAAATCCCATTCGAAAACGCCCTAGATCAACCCAAAGATATTTCCCAGCCAAAACACCGGACGAATCCCGAATCGATACCATAATTTGGCACATAATACGAGTTGGAAATCTGCGTGCGCGGTTCCGGTATAGAAGGGCGCCATATTTACGAGCGCAATTTAAGGGCCGGCCGCAGTACGTCAGCCTTCTTGCGGCCGAACATTTCAATAAGTCTTCATTTCGGGAGCCGGAACCATTTGTATTAACATGCGAGGTTTATGCTCCCTCGAACGTGGCTGGTGCACGATAAATATTCTAGTGACTCTGCTCAATGGGGATGGTGGCAGAAACGGGGTGCGTGCCAAGTTTCAGGTGTTTTTTGTGCGTGATTGTCGTCTGTTTAAAAATGTTTTTGTTCGAGTTGAAAATGAATGTTTCGTATTTCGGTGTTTGGACGACGAGTTTCTTGTAAGCGGATATCGCTTTATCGTAATTCAAGGTTGATAGAGTTTCAGTGTTCGAATTCCGTGTGGCTTTGAAATTGTAAACAGATTAATTATTCATGCTGGTATATCCTAAAATGATATAGTATTATATTGATAAGGAGTGTCTTCGATAGAATTACACAGTATACTCTTCATTTAAAAAAAAATTTTCATCGATGTTTTAAAAGTTTCAATAATTTTATATTTTCAATTTATGAGAATCGTGCTTTTCTATGGATTTCAGCTTAAAATAAGCATTGACATAGAACATTTAAGAAGTAGATTTAATTTATTTGAAATTAACTTTATTTTATTTTATTGCCAACTTAGCAAGTTCTATGAATAATGGTTTTTTTGATACAACTATTGTATCAAATTTAACGAGATATTCAATTGTAAATTAAAAAAATTGAGTATTTGAATTAAAAATTTAATGAAAAGTAAATCTAAATATTTGATAGCAAGTATTTTTTTTTATAAATTTATATATAAGGTATTATATTCATCATGTAAAAGAAAAATCTAAACATTTTTTGAAATACAGAATAAGAAATAATTCAAAACTTAAAGTTCTTTGTTAAAATTGTATTTTAAATTAAATCATGAGTTCAAAATATAATAGTTAGAAGAGTCGATTTGAATAAAACTATAGGCATGTATAAGAACCTGTAAGATAGATATCTTTCACGTGGTAGATCTGCAGTGCAGACACTGAGGAAAAGTTGAAGGTTTTAATTTTAAAGAACTTTCAAGTATCTTTGGTACGAGCACAATGTCGACAAAAATACTCGACGCTACCGCAAATTCTTTAGAGACTTGCCCCGTACTGAAAATAATTCATCTTTTCCAGACCCTCGAAAATATTTCAAATTTTTAATATTAAAACTGAATTTAACCAAAGTTTCTTCATTAGTTGATTTTTAAGATAGAAAACACCCACACAAAAACAATATGAACAAACATATTGATGGAAAATATAATTTCAACAAACCAACACCAGAGTATTTATCCTTAAAAGATTTTTAATCTAATAACTTTGATAAAAATAAAAGTAATTAAACGTTATTCATGACTAACGAAGTATTTCCTTTGTCCCACGGGAACACAACGCATTTTCATAAAGATGAAAATTGATATTTTAATTTAAGTTTATATTTCCCGGGTAATAAAATCAACTCGAAAAAAATCATCTGTCACCCGAAAAATTCGGAAATAGCGCGTGATATTTTCCGCGGCGCGAACAATAAAAAAAGGATAACTCGCTGAAATTTTCATGAAATATTTGACGTGGGCTAGCAGAGTTTCAAAAGAATATTCGTCATAATGGGCCTATGCTTTGAGGCGAATCAAGATAACTTCGGACGTGATTTACGATTAACAAAGCCCCACTTTCTCCGCGGTCCGGCCGGGTTTAATGTTTAAAGTTCAAATTGCGCGAAAACCGAGAAAAAATCAAGATACCAACTTGTCCAATCGCTCAAGGGGAAATGGGATTATGTATATGTATATACCATTTTTCATTTTACTTCAGGGGTCCGGCAGAAATCTCGTAGCAGATCTAATATATTATATATCGCTCGCTTTATTTGAGTTTGTGAAAATAGTGATATCTATATCGAGTCGAGTAGCAATCATGTGATTTATTTCGTAATTGTTTTATGGTTGAGTTTGTTTCTATGTTATTTTTTTTTAATTCTTGATTTTATTAAAATGAAAGGTTATTTGGATTTTTTTTAAATTATAATTCAATAGAAGTACAAAAATTAAATTGAAGTAATATTTAGGCGAAATAATACTTAATCATTATTTGGCGCACTTAATTGATAATTATTTGAAAATAATATTTTCAATAAAAATAAAATACTTCAAATTTCTAGAAAATATATTTCATAATTATTTTTCCAATTAATAATACGAAATGAATATTATGAATCTCCTTTAAATTACTAATTTAAAATATTTAAGTAAATATTTAAGATTCAATCTATTTCCCATTATACAATCTAATCTTTATGTTTCAACATAATTTATTCTAAAGATTAAAATTAAACCTAAGATAATAATAAAATATAACGAAAACTTTTGAGTATGAAACATTTTGAGAGTAGACCGCTATTCGTATGTGACTTGGCACATCTATCTCTTCTTTGTTTCTGTGTACTTTCGCAAACTTTACAACTCGAAACTATCGATATATTCCAGTCAGTTTATTTATCAATCGTTTAAATTGAACAAACGTGCAAAAACTTGAAAACATGAATAAGTGAGACATCAAACATAGAATTAGCCACGACTACTATCGGGAAAATCGGAAAAACCAGACCAATCCTTTACGGGACCAACTAATGACCATTTATCGAAGATTTTCAACGTACCGAACTTTGCAAAGTCATCGCGTCTACTTTTCGGCAAACTTTTTTCAACAAACACTCACTCCAAAAGTCGATCTGAAAGAACGTGATCGCCACGGAATCACACGTGCCTGGCATCGTTGAAAACTTTCGAGCTCTCAGAAATTTAATTTGAAAAATTCCCAGGGTGGACGCTTGTTTCCGACGACAGGAAAAGGGCCAGTTCCGAATTTCAGCATATGTATGCATGTTATATAGTGATACTTAATCGGAGCACAGATTCAAGATTCACAATTCAATTGTGGGCATAGAATATAGGAAAAAATTAATTCAAAATGTTTTTGAAGTTTTGATTTAATTTTAAAATTCTAGTATATTCGTCATGAAAATCATCATAGTCTGAGCGATTTTGAAATAACATACTAGGAAGATCTTCGTTTCAATTCCAACTCAACTGTAGATGATTTTTATTCAATATTCTCTTCCATAATTCATTTATTCAGCAAATTATATGTGTTTCTATAAAAAACATAAGTTGAGTAACATAAGGGAGTTTAAAACATATAAATTTATATGAATTTATACATTTGTTCAGTGAATGGTATCATTCTAAGATATATAATACATATGTAGATTGCACGAGTAGCCTATAATTATTCAGAGAACAGAAAGTTGCACTTAAAATTTTTAAAGTTATATTCTTTTATAGGGTTACAATATGTCGTGTTTGTTTTGGGTTTGTCCCGCAGTTTTCGCGGAATTGTTTTATTTTTTCCGTCTACTGATGATCAGAAAAAAAATATTTTATATATCTGCGTTTAAGAAACACCTTATGAATAAATCGAGAAATAAAAAAAGGAATAGAATTAAACCACAACACCACCACCATCGGTGTTTTTTCGCCATAAATACTGATGAAATAACAAAAAAAAATCATCAAATGATAAAGATAATTGACGATAAACGTTGTAGTTATTTCACCATCATTTATGGTGCAATAGGGCCGTAATCAGCCGGTTGCGATGTTTTTATTTTATGATATTATTTTGCATTATGTTATTATTCGATACCTTTTTATAATTTCTCGATTATTGAGATTTGATTTTTCGTTATAGTTAATTTTTTGGAAGTACAATAAAAATTTTAATATTATACGTATAAGGAGGGGTACATATTATTTTTATGGAATGTCCCGTTTTGAGTTCTAGGAAATATGATCACCTAAAAAAAAAAACAACTATACCAACCTATAAATTCTATCATCTGATATTTTTAAAGACAAAATCGATATTTTTATGATCGAATTTTTAAAAATAATTTTCAAATCACATATTAGATTTAGATTTTTTGGAATAAATTATATTAACTTAATAAAAAAAAACCACGATTAACCACTTAATTGTTTATACGAAAATTAGCGATGATGCAAAATCATCTCATTTAAGCTTAGGATGAATATTATTAGTTTGAAATCATATTTATATAATATAATGAATAGTGCCGGTACGAGTTGGTGCGAATTACGCATGGCGCCAGCCTATTTCCATCCACCATTGTGTTTTCTATGCAAATATATAATGTCGAGGTGGATGTTCGAACGAAACGCGCAACTTTCAAGATTTGCATACACCCACATATAGTTTCAGTATTTGTGCTTGTGCTTAGGTGGATTTCGTGTAGATGAATATATGGATCTTGAGGTTCGATGTTCGGTAGACGCCAATAACTTTGCATCGCCTTTGATCGGTATGCAGTATAGTTGTGATGAATATTTTTCTTGAATGTTCGATGAAAGGTATTGTATTTTAAACGTGATGAGAATAGTTTCAATATAATTTTTGTGTACGTGCTATTGTTCGATGTTGAAAATTGTGTAATATTTGATTGAAGGAATAATAGGACGTGCATTGATAGTATTTTTATGAAGTGAATATAAATGTCGAAAGCTTCGTATTCTAGAATTGAAACGTAATCGGATTTCTTAATCTACTCTCCATATAACTTCGTCTCATTGAGCAATTTGATACAAATATTCAAATAGAAAACGACGACTCCACGTTTTTCTATTAGAATGGATTATTGTGAAATTGAATTCGTAATACATAGTTGAAATATGAGACAAAATAGATTTATATTTTTCAATCGGGATTCCCCGAGGGTGCGTCTGTCCATTTATGAAAGCTTCATCGAACTTTTTAATTATGGCAACTCTTGAAAGACGTATAATACGAAACGAGATTTTTTTTCTATTTATAATGACTTTCAAAATATTAGTTGTATCGATATGAAGCAAAGTCGGGGCCAGAATATGAAAGGAATTTCTGTGAAAAATTGTGTTTTCAGGTTTACTCAAGGCACAAACTTAAAGATGCGAAGAATACGAAAGCTCGAAGCGTATCGATAACGAAAAACTTCGCGTCGCACAAGAAAGAATATGAAAGTTCAAAGGGCGATAGCGATATACAGAGTTTGCTTTTATGAAAAAAAAAACGCGTATGTGTACAAAAAAGCATTATAGAAATTTGAATCTTTAAGCTTTCATTTTTATGTTCTTTGTAGCGAAAAGGGATACATTTTTTATATAAAATAAAATAAAAATCAGATTATGTACTAGCTAACCTATTATTGTTTTAAACTTACGATCATTAATGTTATGTTACTTGTGACGTGGTCAGTACACGAATAGGTATACAACTTCTCTAAGACATTTGAAAAGAGATATAATTTAATTAATTCCATCACTCAATTAGTTATTTTAATTTTCGTTATTTTTTTCATAAATTAAATAAATTCTTATGAAAAAGTTATTTAAAAATATAATATTTGTTTTTTAAAGTTTTGTAATTTATTATGAAAAATATTCTTCACAAAAATAGTTCTGTTTTCAAAATATTCATGTATTATATAATATCCATATACAGAATATAATATGTATTTGATAAGAATCTTCATACAAAAATTATTTATTGTTAGATACACTCAACAAGTTTTATGTTACCAATATATTATAGAATACTTTGCCATGAAAAAAATTTATTTTGATTTTCCATGAAATTCTAGAATTTCCATATTCGACTGAGAGCATATGATGTACTCTCGAAGTTTTGATAATTGTTCGTATTATTGAACTACTTCAATAATACAAACAATTATCAAAACATCTTCGAGAGTACATATTATGTTCTCAATCGAATACGGAAATTTCACATTGAAGAAAAACCATTGATTTCTACAGTTACTATACTACTAGTATATAGGCCCGATGTTAATAACATCGGCTGTGGTTTTTTTAAGAAACGGAAAACGATAAAATGTGAAAATCCGATTGTGTGAACTCGAAATGTGTACCCGATTTGAATATTTAATATTTAATTAATAAAATCAAAATCAGTGATTATATACATGTATGTATAGGGGATTCAAATATTTTTTCCACTGCGTAATAATCGACGTATTGCATCAGTCAATAGAGACGCTTTCATAAGCATGATATTATAGACGTATACGCATAAAGACCATATACGCATGAAGAATAATTTTATAGAAGCAAAAAAATAATTGTATCGACGCGTCGTTTTAAAATCACGAGCGTCATCGACACAGACAGACAGACGGTCACACAGACGGACACACACACAGAAATCCGCTATTATATATAAGGGATAAGGGACAATTACACAACAAAAAAACGACATTGAACTTTTTATAATAAAAATATCATCACACAATCATATGCTACCTTGAACCATACGATGCGATTCACCCAATTATGCCTACGCGGAATATTGGTATTGCAGGATCGACGATATGATCTAATTACTGACCGGGGGCTGCGATCGACCCCATAAATCATTCCAGAGGGGTGGATTGATCAAGTCACGTGACGGTTCATTCGTTGATTAAACCGCATAATTGCTCACATCTCGCACATTAGCTTTCAACGATGATTGTTTGGTTTTTCAGCGGTCCGGATTCCCGATTAGTTTGATATTCTGATTAATTATTATAGAAATCCTGGATGAGTATATAAATGAGTTTCTAAATTTTAACTGGTTTTTGTTGTAAATGATTTGAAATTTGGTTTTTTATCAATATATTGGCTGTAGCTTATTGTATAATATTTGTCATTCATATAATATTTATTTCTCTTTTTTTAAATACATTATTTACTATCGCTATAACTTCGGTCAAGTTTTTAGGTAATATATTATCTGAAGGGTTATTTATTGTACTTCCGTTTCGGCAATGAAAAAAATATTAAACTGAATCATTTATTTCCATCACGATACGCATGAAAGCTTTGAAAGCGATCAGTTAACGCAATAAATGCTCTATTTAAAAAATCGCGAAAAAATCCTCCTATGGCCTGGGAAAGTTTGGCACAATATGTACGCCACTGTGAGTCGATAAGTCTTGATTTACGAAAATAGAGCGCGAGGCTATAGAAAGGATCAAAGGGGAAATGTGAAAGAATGTGAACGAATAAATAATCTGCCTGTATCGCCTGAACTTTCACCGCCAGTACTCTCATTCTTCCGGGAGCCGAAAAAAAGGTCCAAGCGCATTTTTTCACGCGCATATATAGGATTAATATATTCATGCATGCAAAGAAATTGGGACAAGGACGTATGACCCATAAGATTCATTTCTCTTAATATTCCCGTAGTACTTTTTCCTATACAATTCTCTTACGCTAAATTTCGAAAATTAAACGTCTCGACACTAAAATTTAAGCGTCTATATAATTTTATGACGAAACGGGTTTCCGTTTTCGCGCATGCTCCACACACCTAAATCTGTTTCTCGGATTTCCATCGAAACTAAAAATCAACTTCTATCGTATTTATTTCCGAGGCTCGGTAATTAAACTCGTTAGGGCTCGAAGCCGCAACTGTTCCGAGATTTATATCCCGATTTTTTTACTTCGGTACTCTTTTTTTCATCATTATGGTTGAACGGAGCGCATCCAGAGCAAGAGCCACGCAAACTTTGCTGAATTATGTAACCAGAATATCTGCTTCATACTCGAATGCTTATCGCTAGACCGCAAACAACAGCGCTAAACGTAAACGTGCGCATAAGCCTTTGCGAATGTATAATTTGCGAGTGCCGCATTCTAGCACTGTTATTCTATGTAAATTTCATACATTTCTACGAACGCGGGACAATTGAGTGATTTCCAATTTTTTTTTCAGTATTTTGAATATTCAAAATTGTTCTGCAGACTTGTACTAGTTTATTTTGTAGAGGATAAAAATTTAAATGCATCGAATGTTTTTCGTTTTCGACTAGTTTATTCGTTGCGCTCATAAAGTATAATAGAATTTGTCTTTTGTAACAACGTTAAGAACTCGAAAAGTTTCAGAGAAGTCTCGAGATTGCATAAGGACTCGAGACCTTTGAGTTACAACATACTTAAAGTTCTTAAATATTTATCATTCTCAAATTTTTCAAACGTAATACAATAATAAAATTTGCAAATTTGCAACGATTATATTTGAAATTCGATAGTTCGGCGATGAAGGTGGCAATTAACCGGATGAAATTTATATCTGAAAATTTCGGAATGTCTGAAAGTTCGTTGTTCGGAACGTGGCGCCGAAAAAGATAAATAGCTGCGAATTTGGAGCCAACGCTTCCGAAGGGCGATACTTCGTCACTTTCGGATTAATTTAACCGTTCGAGATTTTCATTATTCTACGAAAAGATTTCGGTTGCGATTAATCTCTTCCCAGAAACCTCGAGAGCGTTCCGCGTATAAAATCGCGATTAGTATGTTAAGCGAAAATGAGTCTAATAAATATAACAGTGGGAACACTTACCGTTTCTACAAATGTTTGTTGTGTTGCGATAATCATTCGAAAAGAGTAATTAATGTTTTTTCTGTTGTTTAATTGCGTTTTTTCACTGAAATTAATTATTGTGTTTTGTATCTACTTATTAATGTTATATTTTTCCGCAACGCATATTTATACATTATCTAAATTATCAAATAATTATGTCTTATATATGAAAATTGATTTTGGATAGTTAACGATTTAATTTATCGAAGACTTTTTTAGTATCAGCAAAGTTAAGCGACATGTGGCGCGATTAGTAAAAGGATGTGACCGCATACTGTTGGCTCGAGACCATTTGGCAAGAGATAATGTTAATATTACATTTATTTGAAAATTCTAAGCCCTTATCATTATTTTATATGTAATTATGATCGGAAAAAAATTTCAATATTTTGATGTTATTAAAAAAGTCTAAAGTTTTACAAAAACCACGTGCTGATGATAATAATGAAACCCGTATTTTATTTATTTGAAATTTGAAATCGAATCATCTCGTAAAATTACTTGAAATGCTTTGTAATTATGTTTCCATAAAGTAGTGACCAGGTCATAAGGTCACATACCCTTCTTCCTTACCTAGCGCATAATATAACAAAACAAGTATCCATTTAGCCACAAAAATATAAATATTTCACGTTTACAGTTAAAAAAATAATGAATTTTATTCGGGCCACAAGGAAATTTCAAAAACGTTTCATTTATTCGATGCGAAATTTGATAGTATTTCGAGCAGTCTACCAAAGCTGTGAATAAATTATCGTTTCTTTGATTTATTTATTTGCGAGACAATATAACAGTCGAGTAATTTTACGGCGCGATTGAATCGGGCGGGAATTTGCGGGGAATTCAAAACGGTTCGTAGAAATGGCGCTTCCACGGGAAAAGGCTGTGTTTTCTTCGATAACTCCTCCAAACCCTTTATTCCGATTTACCCAAAAAGAGAGCTAAACCGCAATAAGCCCCTGTAAGAAAAGTGCTTGTACTCCACTGAAAAAAGTCCTTTGAAATACAAAGGAACGAATTCGGTTAGTTTATTCCGGAATTAGACATTTTCATTTATTTTCTGACACGCTTGATATTTTTTATGTTTCGTTTTTGTATCTATCAAAATAATGTAAAAACAAATTTTCAATAAACAAAAATAGAAAAATATAAAAGTAATTCATTTTATTTTTAAATAATAAACGGATTTATAAGTTATTTTTCTCTACGGAGAGATGTGATAATTAAAATATTTTCTAGACTTGGAATTCATGGAATTTCATAACAAATCAATTTTCGTTAAATTGAGCTAAAACTGGAAATTGCTTGATAAAAAGGCAAAGGGAGTACTGCCTCTTTGGATAAGACTGTCAAGAGTTGGCCGAACTTATCAAACTTTGAGCGATTTGCTCGCGAAAAGTTCAAACTTTCCAGATTAATTAACTTTTAAATATTTCAAATTGCACGCTGCCAATGTACAAAAATATAAAATTATATTATATTTTAAGTTATTATATATGATTTAACTCGAGTACGGCTTTTTTAGCCTTACATTCAATATTACGTCTTGTATCGGATTTCTGGAGACCCTTTTGTGTCGTTAATTGCGAGCAACGACTTTTCTGCGTCTTATCCGATAAAAGTGGCGCTGTGTTCTATACTTTTTCTGCCATTTCAGTTTCAGTAAATACTGCGTGTTTTTCTTATAGCGTTTCTCATACACACACAATCATCGGTTATTTTAGTTATTTTCTCCGAGGCAAATGTAGCGTGAAGTAGAAATTCGGACACTCGATATACAAAGAATATTGCTTTTTTCATCGATGGTCCATAGTAACGATAACGCATAGATAATAAAATCCGATATTACTCTGTCTGTATTACAATATTAATTTCATCAGTTATATTATATTTTTAATGGATTAATAAAACGTTTTTTCAGATAATTTGATATATTTATATTTGTACTGATATGCAGAACATTTAATGTGGTTTTTGTGGAAAATGCAATTGAAGTAAATGACCATGAATTACACGAATTGGTGCAAAATAATCAAATACAATAAAACTAGGTCAACCACGAAGCACCGCTTTGTTTAATGTAACGTACTCGCAATCAATCAATATGATTTATTTGCACAATACAGGTAGTCCTCAACTTATGACGGTTCGCACCTACGACCAAAAAAAAATATATTTTTTAAAATTAATTATTTAAAAAAAAATTGGATGATAAATCTCAAACGGATGTGAGAAATAAATACGGAGTAATTTATAACCATCAAAAAAATTCATATTGAAAGAAATCGCTGCTGCTTTTAATTTAATTAATCAAGGAATATAAAAATTTGAAATGATGAACACAAACAGTGAAAGATTTTCAAATGTAATGTTTTTATTATTTCATTATTGTATTAATAAAAGTAACTGAAACCTCCGAAAAAAAAAATTATACAGATTCAACTTACGACCGACGTTCAGGGACGTATATCCGTCATAAGTCGAAGACTACCTGTATCTTCAATTTGTAGATATCTGATATAACATAACTATAATACATCTATCGTAAAATTTCATTAATTGCACAAATTTAATTGAACACACCTTAAATTCGATCCGTTCTCGCGTTTGTATGAATCATTCATACGCAGCATTTGTGGACGCCGTTGTCGTTCATAAATCAAGGATCATCGCATAATTTATAAACTCGAACGCACAATAACCCAATAAATTACCGACGATCCGTTGAATTATTCAAGTGGCACTATTTTCCCGCCCCGAGAATTATATGTGTCGCGCGCCATCATTGAAGCCCGGCTTGGAAAATCCGGCGGTCTTCGGACCGGAAAATTCGCGTCGGCCTGCGGGAAAAACACACGTGTCACATATGAATGGAAATATATAAATCAGGCAGTGAAAATACGGTTGCCAAATATAAATAAGATCGGACCACACGTGGCCCGAAGTGAATTTACATCTTCATTTCGCACGGATCGAGATCCTCATCCGCGACGATAAATATCAATGAGATTTGTGCGTGAGGCGAAAGAGTATTTTTTTTTCATTCGGATTTTTTCAGGTTTTCTGTATGCTTTTTTTGCCGGTTCGTCTTGCGGGTCCTTTTTCGGGTGGTAAATGCGCGGGGTGTGTTTGCGAAAGCTTTTCGTGGGAAACTACTTATGGGACGATTTTCACATTGAGCATTCGGAACGAGCGGTAGCTCATCGGACAGTCAAGTTGATTTTATCTGCGTGCTTTATATAGCGATTCTAAATTGAATTTATATGTAACTATAAAGTAAATTATTTTGAATAAAAGAATGATCAAAATTTAGTAAGGGCATTTTTTGATTGGTTATAATTGTGCATTTAATGAGAATAGTTTTTTTTTCATTTTTTACTATACACCAAATCATCTTTTTATACGAGAGATCTATTCCAGATAATAAAAAAAATTAAAGTGACCATATAAAAATTGGAGATAGGTTCTATCAGTATATTTGAATACAAATTCCATTCAAATGTATTATAAGAAAAATGTGTCATATGAAAAAATTTCGCCATGTAAAATCTTCGGAATTTTTTAAATTAATAATAACTACAATTATAACAATATACACACCTGCACCGAATCTTATCAATATGGCATAATAATATCGATTTTTTTTATACTGTGCTAAAATGAAAAAAAAAACAAATCGGTTCTTCTTCATTGAATCATGTAAAAAAAGGATTGGGTGTATTTTGAACATGTAAATTTCAAAATATCCGATAGTTTGTTTTACAAAACCCTATGAATCTCAATTTCCAAATAGAATCCAATACAGAAAGAGGTGCTTCAAGAAATCTTGTTTTACAAAAATACATATTAATTTATTGAATATTATTACAGTGATTCAATAAAAAATAACTCACCCTTTTTTAAGAGTATTTATAAACATTTTTCAGATTTTCAACATATAAAATAAGCAAAACTGAAGACTGACCAACATTCGAAACATAACACACATATCGAATAATACAACACATAACATCTGAAACAATAATTGCGCGAAAACGAAACGCAAACCTAAACGTTCCGTACGTGATTTCATTTGATTCGAATGAAAAACCGACACAGCAGAAACGCGTTGCTGAAAATTTTCCAGCGAAACGAATAAATAGTTTCAGCTCGCGAATTTTGCGCAAAGTTGTATCGCATTGAACTTTGTGTGACGTTTCGGATTCGAGCCGAAACAAAGCCAATTGCGCCGCGGTCTCGAGGACTTTAAAATTTATCGTGCAACTCATCCCGGAGAATTTATACGAGTCCGGAAGCTCCTTGGTGGGAAAGCTGGGCTATTTTTGCCCTATTTTTATTTTAATGATAGTAATATTAACTTTCATTGTCGGGTGTATATCACGCGAAAAGGTCACGCGAGATGTACGTGTGCGTTATGTGCGAGGAATGCGTGTCTTTCTTTGCGGGAAATGGGATATTGCGTAAAATGCGTATTATGGTCTTGTCGTTGAATTTATGGTCTTAAATTATTATTTTTCGTACTGAAATTACTTTTGCTCGAATTCGTGTTTTTAAAATGAAAATTTTCACGCAACTTTGGTATAATCAATCGATTTTTCGGTGAATCAATGACGTTTCATTTCGTGGGGCTTTTCGCACGTCATCATAATAAAGTGGTCGTTTTTAGACCGCACATTTTTCCGAATCTCATAAATATGTCGGGGAATGCAATAATCCGTACCGTTTGAAATATTCGATTCACACGTATCGATGGCGGAAATTCAGAACGTTTTCAGGCGAACAACACGTAACCGTCACATCTATTTTGCATTTAAATGGGATTTATTTCTGAAATATAATCCTCGCTTATGCTTCAATGTAGCAATAGTAATTTTTCAAATGTTTTCTTGGCACTGCATGGTCATATATAAAAGATAATCTAATTTTAAATTTGAGTCATGTGCATACTATATTTTTTTAAATAAATATAATAATAACAATAATGGAAATGTTCAAAGCAGATTACTGATTGTATACAAAATGGGATGTTATTAATTATCAAAATTAATTTCCATTCACAAAATAGTCGAATCAATGATGCAACAAAATGAATACAAACACAACCGCGTGTCGGTAACAATGCCGAATTTCATCGATGAAATAGTTGCAAAAACCAAACATAAATTGTCGATTTAAATAAGCGAAACGTCCGAATTTCAAACTTTATTCAACCGAAACAATCCGACCCGTTACAATACGTATTTTTTTTTTTTACCAAATTTTATTTTCTCCGAATACTGAAAATAACAAAACCCGACCCAGGTGCCGGGTAGGTTTCAGTTTCGCGTAATGTATTCACTTATGAAAATTCATTTTCAGCGGACGATTAACTCCGCGGCCGTAACACAGATGTCGCTTTTACGGGAAAACCGGAACCGAGGGAGAGACGAAGAGGAGAAATCGGAAGTAAAATGGAACTGGGATGCAGACCGGAAGTGGGGTGAGAATTGAGAAAAGGGCGGGAGAATGGAAGGAGGCGAGGGGTTCCGGAAGTGAAAAGGGAAGGGAAAGGGGAGGAGAAGAGCCGGAAGTTGAAGGGTGAGGGGTGTATGGGGAATGGGAGTGACGCCAGGTGGTGACACACGATAATCTGCTTTGCCTGTCGAACCCATAACAATACATATGTAGCGTATCCTGATTTACGCATTCTGGCTTGCATATTTTATTGTTGTCAATTTTTTTATTGATTAAAAAAATGATGGATATCGTACATAACTTGATTTATGAAGAGATCGATTTATAAAAGTGCATGGAATTCATTTTTTTTATATTCAAAATCAACTATTATTATATACTAGTATATAGACTCAATGTTAATAACATCGGCTGTGAATTGATAACGTATTACGTAATAAAATAAAAATTAAATATATCTTTCCGAACGAATGATTATATTATTTAATTATTTATTAACGAAATTTATTATATGTATTTCGAAATATTTTCAACAATTTTATACAGAAATCACGAAAAGTAATAACCATACTATTACGTAATTATCGCACTTTTTTAAAAATAATTATTTAATTATTTATAAGAGACATCTATCATGATTTATGAGAATTAATTAACTAATTAATTTTAAGCTTGATAATATAGACGTTAAGTGTATACGCATAAAGACCATATTAGAATAATTTTTAATAATTTATATTAAGTATTTAAAAAAAGAAACAGACACGAACTTAAGCGGCATTGGCGCCGGGGTATCGTGATTAGTTATCAACCAGGACGGACCCGGTTCGAATCCCGGCGGAGAGTGTCATTTTTTAATTCGAAAAAATAATTGTATCAACGGGTCGGTCATTTTAAAGTCGCGAGCGTCATTCAAACGACATACGAACTGACGAACGAACGAATGAATACACGGATACTCACAGAAATCCGCTATTATATACAGGGGATTCGAGCGTTTATATATGTATTATGTACAAATTTACATTCATTGATAATTTACGAATTATATTTTCAAAAATTATTTACCTTTCGCAATGAATTATAATACATTTGGCACAGTCAAAATATTCATAATAAAAGTTAATCAATCGAAATATTATTCATGAAAAATTTCTGTTGGCTAAAATACACCTGTTTTCAACCTCTCGCAATCGTGAAGCAGATCCACTCTTTTTGTGCATGTCATATTTTTTTTCAGTGAGTTCACATTCAAAATACGATCCATCTGACGTTTTGGCTGTTTTCTTTGATAATGCACAACCTCTGTAAACCTTTCATTTCAGGATGTGAGTCGGATATGACCCGTATACGTTGACAGCTGTCATCGGTGGCCGATGCACGAACTGCGTACGTCATATTGAAAATTTCCCATATATGACGTTTTGCCGAGATTTTATGTAAAATTTATATTTTTAGTATGAAACTTATTATTCAAGAATCCTTAGTTTGGGTAGAATTGATTTTTTTTTATCAAATAGAAATAATATCCTATAGTTGCGTTTAGATTTTTTGAATATACAATATTTCAACAATTAATTGATCGTTAATGTCATTTTTGAGTTATTTCTTTATTGTTATTGTAAAGTTTGTTCAACTGTATATATTCTAAAAGGCCACATGTAAATTTTCACATGGTTAAATATTGTATTACATTATACTATTTTAATTTGTATGCATTGAAATTTTCTGTGTTTCATACGTATACAATTTGTTCCAAATTATATTTAAAGATTTTATAATATTTCGATAGAATTTAAAAATATTTGACTTTATTTTCCATTTCAAAATTTTAAAATCACAAATATTATAGTTTAGTATGCATACATATGTAGGTATAGATTATTGCTATATTGTTCTATTAATATGTCTAGAGAGCTTCTTGAATAGCCCTCTTGACCTGAAAACAAAGAAGCAAAGGCTTCAGAGAATATTGTAAGTGAAGAGTTTGCTTATGGGTACAAGAAATATTTTTATTTTGATGTTAACAAAAGAAGTTTCAAAGAACACAATAATTGTTATGTTTCGTATTGTGTTTACATACAAACATTCGATAGCGAATTGAATAATATAAAGCATCATTAAAAGTTATAAGTATAATAATTTTAAAATATAATGCATTTAAATTTTAAATTTCATACAACTTACAAACAACAAATCAATACAAACACAAATTACAAAACAAACACAGACCAAAAATATAGGTATTCCTATCCTTGCAGACTTTTTTCGAAATAGTATTGGATTTGATATTTTTAATATCTTGATATTTAGATCTTCGAATCCAAAACATACATACTTCTGATCAACAGATTGATCATTTCTTAAATGACTTTCAGTCACATCAAAACAACACAAAACACCCGAATCCTCGAATCAGCAATATTTATACTATACAATATCAAATCATCTCCTATCCCAAGATGACCATTCCCATTACGACCTAGTGCGTACAAACGCAAAGATCCTTCGAAACGAGACCCATACACATCCCAGGCCGGAGATATAAATTTGCAAGGCTTGTTATGCGAATCAGGTGACGATTCGGCACAGTCACAGCCGTTTAATTGTCACGTGTGACAAAGTAAATCAAGCACTTGTGGCGAAACGTCATAGCCAGCTGACGCGATCCGGCGTTTCCTTTTCCTCGGGATGTGTGGATCGTATGTGTCGGTCGGGTTCTCAATATTTTTCTTATTGCTTGTCGTATATTGTATGAAAATGTTCGACTATCGGATACGTGAATTTTTATATTATACAGGATGGCCCATCGGATATTATGGTTTCCTATAATTTTTTTTTATTAAATATTTATGTTGATAATCATAATGCTTGACATTTGTTTGCATTGATATTATTATAAATCGATTGTTTTTTAAAAGTAAAAAGTCTCGTTATTGTCGAAACAAAAATTTTCTTTGATTTGTCAATTTTTTTTCAAGTAAATGGAGTTCAATATCGTAACATGATATCGAACTTTTTGGAGTCAATTGGATAATATGGACTTCGGAGAGATATTTTTTCAGCAAGAAAAATCATCGATTTGTTAAGAGAATGTTTTCCTGTTCGTTTGATTTCCAAAAATTCTGATGTTAATTCGCAACTTAGATCTTGCGAATAGAGATATGATTTTTTCTTTGGGATTTCGTTTAGTCCGAAATCTATACTGGCAAACCACAAAAAAAATCTAGAACTGAAAATAATAATACAACACATTATTGCTGAAATTGAGGCAATTGTCTACGAAAATTCAATAAAACGGATTATCGTATGCCAGCACAACAATAGTGATCATTTGGCCACCATTGTAGTTCATAATTAACCCCAACATACCTATTAAATTAATACAAACTTTCCAATCAAATAATAATTTATTATGTTTCTTTTTCAAATTAAATCGACGCACTCGTTGAACCACCCAACATATCTATTTTTTGTATCCTGTTAAATAGTTTTGCGCACTGAATCACACACATATGACGAAATTCAAAACTATAAACATTATACACGAATCCAAATCGAACTCTTCTATTATAACACATCATACATAAACTAAAACATAAGACGCATAACAACACAGGCAACCCATCGAAACTGAACCCTAGACCGTCTATCGAGATAACCATCGCACGCTGACCTATCACGACCACATCTTTTGAGAACCGCTGATAAAATACGGTATACAGGAGCCGAGAGTGTTCAGGCTTGACTGGCGGGACGTGAGATCGCACCGTTTCCTTTCCCAAGATCCCATAACGTATTATGTGTGAGGACGTTGTCGAAAATTGTATATGGTTCACGGGGTCGTCACCTTTGACGTATCGCTTTATCGGATTTTGCAACATAGCCGGTGATTTAACATGGATATTTACTTTGGATCGTGGAGATTTTGAGTTTTTGGGTTGAAAAAATGATAACCGATTTGAATGTGTTTGGTTTGTCACGTTTTAAGTATGTAATGTTATAATTTTACTAGTATATAGGTTCGATGTTAATAAAATCGGCTGTGAATTACGTAATTATATATAAAAAAAATTAAATCTATGCAAAAATATTTTATAACCGTTCCGTTGCGAAAAGT
>JAOXNN020000006.1:2252470-2262521 GCA_028571205.2 Hydropsyche betteni
ATCTATGCAAAAATATTTTATAACCGTTCCGTTGCGAAAAGTCGATGCCCGTTTGTTATATATAGAGGATAATATATGGGCCCGATGTTGATAACATCGGCTGTGAATCTATAACCATACTTTTACGTAATAAAATAAAAATTACAAAGATTACAGCCGTTATTATAATGATCATAAAGACTAAATTTGGAGTTCAAGATTTTCGAGCTCGAGAATGATGTAAATAGTGATTATAGTCGTTATTTTAATGAGCATACAGGCTAAATTGGAATGGATAAGCCAGTAGTAACATCTGCTACCTGATGCCAGTACTCGATTTGAATATATTTAATATTTAATAAAAAAAACTAGTTCATTTGTTATTGTCACAATTAAGACATATAAACAAAGCCAGAGACGGTAGAAAATAAGAATCATATTATAGACGTTAACTGTATACGCATCTGAAGACCGTATTCGCGAAAAAGTCACAAGCGTCATCGAACAGACACACATATACACAGACGGACACACAGACACATACATAGAAATCCGCTATTATATATAGGGGATGAGATTTGATTCATATTGATTATTTTTATGTGCAAGTTTGGTAATTTCCATTTTTTTTTATATCATCGGAATTCGTAGATTTTTTATAGCAATGAAACTTTACTTTATACATTAAATATTATGGATACAACATTAATTGACTGATAAATTTTTCAACTGGCTTTGGTGAATAGTTAAAATCGGTATGTTCGAAAAAATTGACATTTCATGTTGATGTATTGAAAAATTTTGAATTAAAAAAACCATGCAAATTTTATGATTTATTATATTATTTTTAAATTCAGATGTTAGATTTTTTCAGTAATTTATGTGCATGTTTTTATTTCGCTTTGTTTATAAATGTAAAATCAAAGCCATGCACCTTTCACTAAATAAATTATGGATTATTAATCAAAAATTTGACATGACAACATATCGAGAAAATGTGTGCGATACGAAAATCCATCATTTTTCGATATATAAACAAAAAAGTATCCTTACGGATATATGTTTACACATAAATTTTAAATTCTGAGAACAATTGTAATAAAAAATATAAATTCAAACAAAATTTACTAAACAACTTCTTTAATCACCTTTATTTCTAATTAATTCTTCCAACAAAATAAATTCAATCACCGAAACAACACCGCACACAAAGCACACACCACACAAAAATTCAATTGAATCTTTTGAATAGAGCACGAAGCCATTACGCGAATTACGCCGCGAAAAGAACCGCGCAGCCTTTCGCGCGCAGGCTTCGAAAACAACACGAAAACGACCCCCGCGACGAAATCGTACGGGACCTAGGAAAAGCGCCGATGAAATATGCAGTTCTGATACCGCTGAAAATATGGTTTTCAGCGTCGCCACGTTTCGCGGGTATTTCTCACCGGGAACGCTTTTAATGCGGTCTGCGGGCCGGAAAAGTCGACCGCGCACACACGTGCCCTGCTCGAGTGTAGGGTGGTCGAGAAGTTCGTGTCTCGCGTTAAGTTTTAATCGGTTCGTTGGTTCGTTTGATGTGTGTGTGTGTGGATGTCGAGTGGATGTCGCGGGTGGTGCTTTGAAGTGGGGCTCGTCGGCGTTTTAATGGTTCTTCGATGCGGGGTTTGTGGGCGACGATTGTTGTTTGGAAATGTTGTGTTTCGTGTCAGTAATTCATTTTTCGTGTAATTTCGTATATTTATGTATAAATTTATGTTAGTTTATGTATAAATTTATGTTAGTTTATGTATAAATTTATGTTAGTTTATGTATAAATTTATGTTAGTTTATGCATAAATTTATGGTACAGTTTTCGTTATTTAATTCAACCTTTTAAATTTCAAATTCAAACATCAGAAAGTATAATAGTTTTTACACTTCAAATTCAATTTGAATCACACGAAAATATAACACTATTAGAACCGTTGTCATATTAATTAACGAAATTCGTTAATACAATTTTATACTTCAAATTCAACTCAAATATTAACAAGAATTCATAATAACGAACTTATTGACTACTATGACAACGGTTTTAATAATATTAAACTTTTCTATAGTTGAATTTGAAGTGTGAAAACTATATGGATTCTTTTTTTTTCATTGGTTACTTTGGCAACTGTCCTAATTATACTTTCCCATAATCTAATTTTAAGTATTAAAACTGTATAAAGACCGTTTTCATAGTAATCAATAAAATATTTAACTGAAAATTGGCCACAAATACGCATTATCGCTTCTCCTACTTAGACCACTGATTCACCAGCATCATGATTCGAGATATTCCAGGCTCAGTGTCTCTCCTACTTTTAGACGTATCGGATGTGCTTGGAAGTTTTTGTTATCCATTGATATTTGGGAATTTTCGTAAGAATCTCTTGAAAACGTGGTGTTTGTAGATCATGTGCACTGGAAAAAAAAAATCCTCAACATCAATGAAATGTTTCCATTGCCAGTCCTTTACTTGCAAGAACCATTCTGCAGTTGAGGTGGTTTGCATTAATTGTAAGAATGAGAATATTGATTCTGCTTAAAAAAATATTTGATAAAATATTTTGTTTTTGTTGAAACAAGTGTTGTTTCGATTTTTTGTTTACAAAGTCAAATATATTTTTTCAAAAGTACTTTTATTTATCATTTTTCATAATCCAACAGCAATTCGCTAACATTTATATAAAGAAAATACCGTTTACATGAAGAAAACTTGATGATGTCAAATTTACGACACGCATCCGCTCAAGTGAAATCGTTTTACGCGTCTACTTGGAGGTATTATATAATAATATTATTCTAATAATAATACTATATAATGATTAGATTTGAAGTTCAATAGCTTGGATTTGAAGTGCGATAATTGTACTAATTTGGTATTATATAATAGTATTTATCGAAATAAAATGAAAACACAACTTTTCACCAATTTCACAACTACACTATACGCTAGGGCGGCGACGAAGGAATCTCGCGAATTTCCACATTTTCACGACCCATCCATACGTTTTGTCATTTTTTTTACAGCACGCCCACGAAACATACACAGAAAAGCCCGAAAATGTATTCGCGCAGATGTACGTATGTAATGTTCGTATTGCGTATGGACTGCCCGAAAGAGAGGCCGCGAGAATTTATCCGTTCTGAGGCTGTTTTGCAGCCAGGGGCTGAAAAAATAAAATATCGGGAGGTTTTCAGGACGTGCGAGTGTGTGTGTTTGTTGTGTGTGGTGAATCCTTCTGACAATGATTTAAGTGTTGGATTTTGTATTGTGTGTTTATGCCCGGTTTTGGAATATTTATTGGTTTGTGTTTAGGTGCAGTTCGGGTGTTTTGTGGAGTGGAAAAAATTGCTGTTTATGTTATATTATATTTTATATGGAATATTTCTTTTTATTTATTGAAAAAGGTATATATTTTTTTATTAGTTGTTCTATAAATTTTTATGGATCAGGTAAATTTTGCCAATTTTTTTGTGTTTAAAATAATACGAATATGAAGTATAATTTAAGTACATTAAATCATAATGAAAAAATGCTAGAATTGAAAATAATCATTAATATTAGGAAATTTTCGCCAATGTTTAATATAGGTTCATTTTACTCTAAATTTCCTTATCAAAGTTTTACTATTTTTTTTAAATATAAAACATGACTTCTGTTTGATGTTTGTTTTCAAGTGAAATCAACTAAATTTTATAATATTGAATATTTTATAATACTTCAATTAGCAAATGAGTAAACATTTACATTCTTCGAACAAAATATAATATTCTGAATCAAACCGAAGTCTATTTCTCAATCTCTTCTAAGCTCAAATTATTTCTACGAAAATTCTTCCTACTTATTATATTATAAATCAAATTACTTAGCAATAAAATACTTCACAATTTTCCGGGAATATTCCAAACAAACAAAAACCCCGTCGCATCAAAAACACACGGCATACTTTCGCGCTCGCGAATCGCACCGGCGAAGATCTACTTTCGGCGTACTTTATAAATCTCGAAAAATAAATAACAAACGTAAAACGAAAAAGGCAAAGTTCCCGATCCGGAATATTCCGCATCGGTTTCTTCGACACTTATTGATAAATGTTAGAGTGGAAACGCGAATCTGGCGCCCGGAGGCCGACGTAATTTTGTCAGACGGATCAAAAACGAGAAATCCCTTTTTAACGAAATCCGTTTCTTGTGTAGTACTCTCCTCAATGTATACAAATATCCTTAGACACTCATACTGGAATACTTCGGAATTTTGGATCCAAAATTCTCAATTTGTATGAAGTCGATTGTGAGAAATACGCTTTTGTGTTTATAAAATACTTGCATTAGTACCCGGCGTTGCTAGGGACTTATATTTTAAATCGAATTATTATATTTTTTTAATTTAATTTTTGCGGACCGTCCCGTTTTGGGTTTTGAGAAATATGGTCACCCTATTTTAATGATACAAAAATCTTCTCGGCAGTAAAATATTTGTTTTATATATTTAGATGGGGGAAAATTTTTTTGCGGACCGTCCTATTTTGGGTTCCGGGAAATATAGTCACCCTATTTTAATGATGTCAAAAACCTTTTCCACAAAAAAATACATATACATGCCGATTTTTGTGGCGATCGGTTGAATCGTATTGGAGTAATACGGCAACAAACAAATATACAAACATCCATTTTTATATATAAAGATTACTCTGATGGACTGATTGATTGAACACGTGAAATATTTTTTCGAATATTATATTCATTTTATTTACAAAAAAGTGTGAGAAGATCGTGAATTTTGAAAATAAAACTCTCATATGGTGGTATACATTACAGTATAAAGACATATCAAGTTTGTGAACGGTTGCCCCGTAAGGATATATCACATCAATGGCAAATTGAGGCGGGAGTTATCTTCATACACTACTAGTATCCCTTTCTTTACATCATATTGAATTTGCACACAAGCGTCGCCTACGAATGGTATTTTACCGTATTTCCAAACATACCTTTTCTGTAGGCAAAGCCTACAAAAATCCAAAGAAGGGATCGAACTTTATTCGTACAACCTTTTTTATGTGCGCTCTCTCGACGCTATTGAGCTCTTCCTTCGACTGCAAATAAAACCGGATAAAATATTTTAATTTGATCAGAGGAGTGTTTTCATATGCAAACATGGAAATATTGCTGTATCAGC
Source organism: Hydropsyche betteni (assembly GCA_028571205.2). Classification (NCBI taxonomy): domain Eukaryota; kingdom Metazoa; phylum Arthropoda; class Insecta; order Trichoptera; family Hydropsychidae; genus Hydropsyche; species Hydropsyche betteni. The sequence goes on from JAOXNN020000006.1 coordinate 2,257,662, forward strand.
AAATCTTTATTGAACTCGAATTCAAATAAAATATTATTTCGTTTGATCCGAATAAAGAGTTGGACACATCTGGCGTTTCTTCCAAATTTAAAATTTGATCGAAGATCGTATTCTTTAATAATTAATTAAATTATTGTAATTTTTCGTATCGAGAAATTTCTGGTTCTTAAAATTTTTTAGCAATGATGTTATTAATCACACAAATTTTTATTTGTACAATTGAACTTTAAATAATTATCGAATTTATTCATGTATTCCTAATTACTGCCAGAAGATGACATGTTTATGATGATGACCATAATGAGAAAATTGCATTACTTATAAAAAATGACCGTTATAAAAACAACATGCGCAAACAAAGTATAATACGATTTTAAGCTGCTCATTGCAGCATACGTACATACGTACGATATAATATTTGACATTCCTACATACAGCTGCATTTCATACGCTGCTCAAACATGCTGAAACATACATATAAATCTATGTGTTTTTGAATAAAATTTCAGTACTAGTTGTTCAGTGGAGCCCCACGAACAGTTCCTTTCATCGAAATTGGATACCAACTTCGAACATGAGACTCTGCGTTGTTTTATTCGTTTCGTGTATATTGTTCGTAAGTGCTCATTCGTGTGAATATTTTTGAGAAATATACGCCAGTAGAATTTTCATCGAAAGACGTAACATTTCTAGGCTCTGACGGATGCATTCTACGGACACGGCCATCGCAAAAGGGGATATAAACCAAAATTCATGGAGAAAGGATGGTGGGGGGATCCCATGAAGTTCTGCAAAAGGCATTCGTTGCATCCCGTCTGTTTATCGACATGGAAACGAATATAATACTGTATAATAATAAAACCTAGTATATTTTTTTGAATTTTAGTCGTATGTTCAATGTGATGCTGAATATATTGTACTTATTTAAATATTTGTACTGTTGTGTAAACATGAACGTTTTATACTTTATATTTTTTCACCATAGAAAGCTAAGCGTGTATTTATTTATTTTGTATGTTGGATATTTGTTTAGCAAAAAACGATTCAGCTAATGTAAATATTGTAATAAAAATTGTAATTATATTAACAGTATTTTTTTTTTAAGATAACAGTTTTAAACTATGAATGGGATCTTGTTAAAACGAGAAAACTTATTTTATAACCTATGCTCTGGTGCCAAAAGCAAATATCGAACCCCATAAATAGTGTTTCTTTATGCTCATTTTACTACTGCTTCATGGAGATTTTCTTAAGGTAAATAATTTTACTAAAAATACATATTCATATGTGCAGTTTCTCGGAAATAAATGGTTATTCGAGAAAAATATTTCATCGATAAATCTCTGAACGAGCTATGGGAATATTATTAAAAACTGTATGCATTTGACAGTTGACGCCGACAATAATGGGAAAACGTATTTATACACAATTACCACTCGGTCTCATAAATCGCTCTTTTGAAAATGAAATTTTCACACACAGCTCTTGTTATTCTGAATAAACATTAATCTGCAGATGATTTCTATAAAAATGAAATATTTTCCCTGGATATTAAAAACATGTATTCATTGAATATAACGAATTACGATTTTATTACAAACTTCAATATGAACTTATTTGAAATGGTTAACTTGTCGAATTAAGTTGTCTAGTTGAGCACTCTCATTAAGCAAACGTGTCGAAGCTAGTCTTCATTTTAGTCAAGTTAACAAAATACATAATTTTGTTCGCAAAACACGCATCAGAAGTTTTTCTATGAATCGAGAAAACGTTTAGCAAAGTTTTACTTTCATCAAAAATCTCAAACAGAAATAAGCGATTTATTTTCAGAAATAAACGAAAATAAAGTTGATTCACCGAAAAAAAGACGTTAATATTTCTTCACATCGTTCATCGCAAAAATACGAACGATTGTATATCAAATATGGCAAATTACTAACGAGTAATTTTATTTACACACATGTTTCGAGTAACTCGGAACAAAAAGAAGATTCGTGAAAACATCGCGATTTTCTATTTCGATTTGACATTTTGCTGATGTTTGAGAATATTTCCGAAATAATTTACTATATGAAACCTTACTTATAAACCATTGAATATTCAACGTTCATTTTTGCAGAAATTTTCGGAATGGCAACCGCGACATTTCACATAAATAATTATAGCCTCCGCGGCGGTAAAAAGGTATACAATCTAAATGGATATTCATAAATTAAAAGGGAAAAAACGACTAGTCGCACTGTCTGTTTTTCGCAAATATTTCGCATTTTGCGAAAACTGTAAATTTTGTCGATTTATTGTGCGGCGATTTGGATCGACCTCGTCGGTTTGGCTTTTTTATTTATTTCCAGCACGATTTTTTGCAGTTTGTTCTCTGTGTGTTTTTTCGGCGGTGAAAATTTGGCAAAATGGATTCGCAATTTTTGCCGTTTTCATTTCGAATGTGTTTCTCGCACGAACGCACGTCGCTAATGATTGCATTCTATCTCGCATGCTTGTGAATGGTACATGAACTTTTTCCTATAGCATCCAAATTTATGATAGAAAACAGTAAAAAAATTAATTAACTTGTATAGTGCAGTTAAAATACTTTATTGAAAATATAATAGGGGATTCTTTTTAAGAAATATTGCATCATCTTTTTAAATATTTATCATAATACCGCTTGAAAATTTTTGTTTGTAAACGTATACTTTTTCAAATCCTATTTTATATTTAATGATTCATTTGAGATTTTCATACATAATTCTTGTAGTTTAATCGTTAAGTACTTAAATTTTATATTAAGACTTTATTTTTTTGTTTTAAATAAGAGTTCCGAATGATTTTTAAATTTCTTGCCTTTGGCTGAAATGTATAAAATATTTGTTATTTTTAAAAATATTTGTATTGAGACTTCAGTAAATGCTTATAGACTTCAATTCGAATTTACTCAAAAAAAAAAACACAATAAATATTTTAGATTCGTGAATTAAAAATACAACTGAAATGGTTTTGTTTCTATATTGAATTTATGTACGTAAGCTGTAAAAGTAAAATTTCGCTGCTGTCGAACAATAGATATTCTGTGATGACTTTATTAACTCAATTTATTTTCTACAATTCTTGAAATCAAATCAAATATTTCCAATAGATATATAATTCATGACCGTATAAATTCGAATAAAATATTTTATCATATATGAACAACCCGAATTTCTTAGACATTTTTCTTATCGCACACTGTAAACGGGAACAGTACTAAATTGAGTCATAAAATTTTCACCAAGATCGATTGAGTTTGATTAGTCTATATTGGCAGGTCTCAATCTGAATAATGAATGGTGAACTCGATCGGCTAATGTATATATTTTCTAGTACAATATCATACCCGAAAAAACCGAATATTGGCCGGCCGTTCGCGAAAAAGTCAGCATAATCATACGATAAATAAAAATGGCCACCTAAATAAATTCGAAAAAACGCGCGGAAGCTCTGCGGTACGTTTTCGTATTTTCTAAAAAAACACAATATTCATACATATATGTATGAGAGGTCGTAAACAGATTGCGGTGGTCCCGATTCCACCCCAAATGTATTCTTTGCAAAACGATGGCCGAAGGATGAATCCGAGGCTTTTAATATTCACTTTTTTCCCTTCGTCCTTCATATGGTATACGCATAAAATGTTTATGCATTAAATAATGTTTTTGTACTATTTTTTTCAGGAGCGTTGCAGTAAAACTGGATAACAGAGTGCTTCATGCTCGTTCACGTTTTGTTTCAATCGTGAAAAATTGTAGTCGCTTTAATGTTCCATGTGATGTTATATTTTGATAAAATGTGAGAGAGAATTTTGGAGTTTCGCTAATGTAATTTTTTGAATTTTTAAAGTTATTTTGTGAAAATTTGTTCTTCTAATTGTGGAATTAATTTTATTAATGAATGTATTTTATTACGAAATATTGTTGAAGGATAATTTTATTTGATTATACATTTTCTGTTTTGTATTGTTTGATTTAATTTAAAACATTTATTATAAAATATGTAACTGAATACATCACAAAATATAATATATGTATTCAACTTCAAACGCCATGTTATGTAAATAACGTAGGATAAATTAATTTTTGATATACATATTTATCAAAAAAGTTCGATGATTTGTTTTCCCACAAAAACATTCAATTCCGCCCGCCACACCACACAATAGTTAGTTTAAAAAGTTTTTTTTCTCATTCCCCGCCGAATTATACAATCCCATTTTTCCAAAACGAAAAACCCAACCCGCATCAAAGCCCCGACAACTCGGAGCCCATCACGAAATTTAATATGTATCAAACGCCAATCCCGCCCTCGCAACACACGTACAACACGTAACGAGTGCCGTAGGTGCGCGGGGTTATTATGCGAAAGTATTGTTATTGGCGGATTCGGGTCGAGTATTGCGGCCCTCCGGTTTGACACGGCCGGCTCGCCGAATACAATGGCCGTTATCTATTACCTAGACCCTCGGGGATTAATAGATCTTCCTCCGTGTGTATGCAGATGGGGAGCGGGGAGTTGCGGCCGTGTGTGGTGCGAACGACAATGGGAAATCGACGCGGCTGCGAACTGTTTCGAGCGGAGGTTGTGTTGTGTTTTTGCCTGTTAATTTGTTGGTCGGGTGTTGGTTCGATGATTTTTTTGGGTAGGAGCGCCTTCGCGGTTGTTGAACTGATCGGAATATGTATGTTATAGTCCGATTCTAGCACCGGCCGATTCTAGCTCCCATATCTACCATATTGAGCTTTATGTAAAACGTTTTAAGGCTCATGAATTATGAACTATGCACTTATGACGTTTTGGTTTCTGGATGTCGCGTCGGTGAGCGCATGCGCA
>JAOXNN020000006.1:2274022-2300362 GCA_028571205.2 Hydropsyche betteni
CATATTTTATAATATTTTGTTTTCGATATTTTTTTGATCAAGTTTTAAATAAACCAGTCATTTAAATAATTGACTTACTCTAGCAGCACCTTATTTAATGTGACAATTGAGTCGTGTAAAGATTTTTTGAGGATTATTGTATATTTACATAAAATGCATTTGACGGAATATTAACCTTTAAGTCGCGTTTTTGGGTCCACAACACCCATAAAACATTAACTAGTATATCTTTTAATCTATGGATTTTACAAATTTCTAATATCTAATTGAAGTTTGTGTATTAAAAAATCAGTTTTAAAATTAATTGTGTTTACATTTTTTTATAGTTATTTTTTTATCTTTGTAAAAGACAAAATTAAAAAATAAATTATTGAGGAAAACACAAAAAAAAACTTTCGAGGTGAAATTAGTTTCAGAAAAAAATCCAATTACGTTTTCAAAACAATGATAGGGATTGATTAAACTTTCAATCAATTTCAATTTAGAAACTTGGGTTCTCGAGACTCACCCTCGCGTTCCAAATTCAAGTGGCCACGACTTAAAGGTTATAGACATATAATATGTGTTAAAATGTAAGAAAAAGAATACATTAAACATCGATAATGATGCAACACATAAAATGGATAGATATAAACAACAGACTTACAGAATAACGTGAAGTATACATAATATTACATATCAAATATTTGGTATATATGTACAATATTAATAATTATATTTATCATAATGACAGTCATTAAATGTAATCAAATAGACGTCAAACCATCGATTAATTATGTCATCTTGCATTCCACTCCTTCGAAGCGATGTGCAGAGTCGTCATAAATGCAATGAGCTGAAAGGACACTGCGGTTCTAGTGTCGCATCCACCATACTGCATTGCGTCTGCGTGTTCTCCTATAATTCACAAAATATACTAAAATAATGTTCACCAGTACGTGGTTTTAGTTAGCGACTAACGTCTGAAAATAATAACGGGCCAAAAAAGCGTGGACGCCGAAAGTAAACAACTCAAAAAGCGGCGAAAAAATTGCTAAAGCATCGGCGGCAAACCGAGCGTAAATTCAGTGGAAGTGCCAAAAAAATGTATGCTCAGCACTCGTTCTGAAGATAGTTTCAGACTATGTAAGCAGAGTACGTAACGACTTTCGTCGAAATGAACGATTTATAGCTGAGCTTTCTGAAGATTTTATTCATTGCGGTCAATGTTTGTGAAAAATAAAATAATTTTCGAATAAAAATACAAACTCTAATTGATCAATATATTTAACAATTTATAAACTCACCATTGAGAACGTGGACGAACACTGTAGTCATTGCGGCCTCGTCCAACGAGCAAGTGTAATTACCAGAATCGTGTTTGTTGGCATTTGCTATGTACAACTTGCTGTGTGCACCCTCCGGTTTCATTTCGGTCTTCACGCTGCATTTTTAAAACATTATTAGCCATAGTGTCATACTGAAGGAAAATTTATTAACGAATAAACTTGTTAGAAATGGGAAAGTTGTGAATGAATTTTATTACTGCGTGCGGCGGGAAACTTCACGCTGCGCTGAGCATTCAGGTATCGTATTCAATTAGAAATACCGATATCGTACTTTTCAATTAGTAAAATCAAAGTTTTTCAATGTATAAATAAGATTTATTTTAATTTATTATTCATAAAATATCTTTGTTATAATTTTATCTGAAAACCGATACAGTTCTATAAAAAAAACTCTGTATACATTATATAAAACGTATTATATATATGTGAAGAAAAAAAAGCGTAAAACATTTTACGACCACATTCAAATTTGCGGCTCGTTCTCGCGAGCCCCGAGCTAATTTATATTTCGCTCGCGAAGGGGCCCGAAGATAAAAATTCAAGTGCAAATGCGGATCTTCCATTTCTGGATTTCCATTTCCATTGGCGTTATCGTGTCGTTCATCCTTCGCTCACCTCGCGCGAATTTTCAGGATGAATTTCAATACTGATCCCCCTAACGCGAATCCCTCAACCTGATTATAAAGTCCCTGTTCTCGGAACGGGGTGGGATTTGGTTCACCTGATTCCTCCGCGGGTGGTGTCGTAGTTGAGGGTTCTGGTGCCGTGTTTCCATTGCACATAGCCGCTGGGCTGGGGAACCCTGCTGATGACGCAGATCAGCTCTATGGTGGAGCCTTGTTTGTAGAATTTATCGTGGATGAGGACGCCTCTGTTGTCTACTATCTCCACCCTCGGAACTGGAAATTGGGGTGGAAAAATTGAAAAAAAAAAATTCGAGAGGTGACGAATTGTGAGTGATTCGTATCGTAGATACATAAATTTAATCTAATAAATATAAAATGGATGTTTGTATATTTTTTTATAAATTAAATAAGCTTTGATACTAAACTATGAACTATGACCGATATCTACAACTAATAACCCACAACTTTGTGACCTATGACTTGTGTTATATGACCTATGTCCACAACTCATAACCCGTCGCTTTGTAGCATATAACCCATGAACTATGAAATATGGCCTGACTTGCGACATCAACATTTTAAAACATGTGACCTATGATCAACCTATGATCTATTATAACCTATGGTCTGTTACCTGTGACTTATAACCAGGCGCGGCTCGTCCATGGTACTGCGGCGTGGCACGACGACTGGTCCAAAGACAATCCGTCCAACGACAACTTGTCCAAGACAATTCGTTCAAGCGAAAATTGGGTAAACAGACAATTCGTCCAACGGATAATTCGGCCACGACAACTCGTCCAACTCGTTCAACTGGTCTTGGACAAGTTGTCATTCGACGGATTGTTCTTGGACTAGTCGTCGTGCTATACCGCAGTACCATGCACGAGCCACGCTTGCTTATAACCTATGATCAACCTATCACTTATAACCAATGATCTGCGACTTTATGACCTTTAACCTGTGATCTATGGATCTATGACCTTTGACCAACCTAGAACCTATAAACTATAACCGGGTTCAGCAAGTTATTTATATTATTTGAATAGTAAGTAATTTTAATCTAATATAAAATAAACAAAACTTTGCTTAATCTGGTTTTGAAACATTACCAGCTTAATGAGATTAAACTTATTTATTATAATAACTAATTGCAATAAAATTTATTCGAGTCTCTTAGAGATTTCATAATTTATTTATGATACACATAATAAATATTATTTAAGCGATAAAACTAATTTCAATCATTTTATAGTATAAAGCAAAATATAAAATTACTTTTATGCAGTTCATATACTTATTAAATAGAAATGAAAAGTAATATCTTTCAATATTTTCATCGAACCGTTGTTTACTATTATGATTTGACATACATGTTTCATATATAAAGTAAACCAAATATCTGTTTTGATTTTAAATTAACTTTTCTATTTTCATTCGATTGATTAAAACGAAATTTGTTTTTTGTTTGTTGTTTCAGTTTCTGTTCAAAAATATAAATCGAAATAAATATGCATAAAATATTTATCTGGCCGAAAAAAATGACATTTCATCGAACGAAAACAACAAATAAAATTAATTTATTATTCACATTAAAAATATCAATGATAAAATAAAATTTCACATAATTGATATTCGAATACAATCTTTCCAACGGCAAACACTGTCCATTTCCACGGAGCAAAACGGCAACTTCGAGACAATTCTTATATCATGCACCCGAACGCGATACAAAAGCACAAACGCGGCAAAAAAACACACGAAACAAACACAAATAACAAAAAGTAAAATATAAAAAAAAGAAAAATAAACAAAACGCGAGCGAAAATAAAATAAAGAAAGCCGGGGTGGACCTGCGTGAAAAATGTGCGTAATCTCACATTACGGTCACGTCTTCGAAAACCGTTGCGCAAGATTTTCTTTGTTTCGTTTTCGAACCGTTGTGCGGGTTTTAATTTATCTTTTTAATATCAAAACGGTTGCGTTCGCTATTTGTAATGCTCAAGCTGCTGACGTCAACGATACCTTCGCACAAATACATCGATTTGTTAAGGGAAATCTGCTGGATTGTGTGTGCCTGAGAAAAAAATCTACTGGGTTGACATGCGAGGCTTGATTTAGTGTAAAAACTGTTATTTTGTGGAATTGAATGTTTTTTGTTCGTGATATCATATATATTATTTTGTGTTTCGATTTTGTCGTAATATTAACTTTTTTTATGAAGATTTAGTAGAAATTATTAAATATTTTTCTGTTGTTAAATTAATTATTTTTATGCGTTTTAAAATATATAAAATAAACATTACGGTTTGATCAATCCACTTAGCTTCATATTATAACACAATCTATTACTTGTTTTTGATAATACTGAAAAGCGTTTTTTTGTTCGACTATCAAAGGACGTTTTCAGGAAAAAACCACTGTGTTATATATAAATTTTCTGAGAAAATATTACAAATTTATACAGAAATATAAACGAGCGTTAAAGTAGTACTCAAAAGTTTTATCGAAATCACAACTTGAACGGCACGTTTCTGACGTTTCATTAAAATGAAATCGGTCACACAAACAACCGTTCCGAGAAATAAGAACTGCTCAAACAAGAAGAACCGAATAATGATTGATATATAAATTTTATTGAAAATAATAAATACATTATAAACTTTCTAAATCAAACAAAATAATAAAAATTATGATATAAAGTAGTAAAGTTTGAGTCAATAAAGAATATTATTTGAAAGAGTTGAAAAAAAAAGTAAAAATCAATTTTGCGCCATATTTATTAATCTATTTTATGCCATATGACAAAATATAATAAATTTAACGATCTTATGAATATGCAAATTTAAATATACTTTTTGTATCTACATCATAAAACAAGTATATGTATAAATATGATTTATGACAAAAAAAGAACTGTACGCTCGACTAATGAATTATGGGTCCATGAAAAACCGTGCTATCATATTCTCCTTTTATTTGAAATTTAATGAAAAAACTGTGATCCCATAAAAAAATTCAACTCATGATTGTGTCCGAAATAGGTGGCTGAAAATATCAAAATGAACTTCACAATATGGACTCAATACTACGATCGGATTAAACAGCAAAAAACATGTAGAAATTTGATTTATGTAAAGAAAATTTTTTCAAGAAAAATTATTATACAATGCTTATATTGAAATGTAGTTTAGTTTACGACATAAAAATTCTTGTTGAATATTTTAAGAAGTTTTAATTTTTCAGTTTCTTTTTCCCAATTTTTATAAAGTCGACCTTTACTTAAAACGTGCGTAAAAAGCAGAAGCCCTTTGCGAACGGAGCATATAAAAGTCTTGAATTTGAAATCTAATATAACAGACACATTTGGAATTTGAACAACCAAAATAAAAATAAAAGAACACTTGAAAGCTTTGTATTTTTACGCGTACTTGCGACTTGCTGACTTTTTCTTTCTTTCTTTAAGAACATAAAAATATTACGTATTTTTTAAATGTTCCACAGAAGACTCGCAACGAGGTTTAGTGAGTTTTATACAACGATCTTGACAGTGTAATTGAAGTGCGTACTTACTCCGCGTCGTTTCATTATTCCCTTAACATTATTTGCATACAATAAAAACGTTTCTTTTTTTTAAATCATTAAATTTATAATGATAGAAGCATGCTGCTCATTTACTTTTTTTCGTATAAAAGTGTTTTTTATCTTTAAAATTTCTATTTGAATATTTTTGTTTATTTTCGTGACATGTTTCATTCGTATTGAAAATTCAGTAAGTTATTCTAATAAAATATTAATAATGAATTTTCTTAAGTATATGTACTCTGTTTTTAAATAGAAATTTGTATTTTATTTTTATTCATTCTATAAAATAAACCTAAATTGTTTAATTTGAATAAAAGTATCGTTTTTTATACGCTTTATTTGCGATTCCGTAACAAGTAACATTCGCAACAACCTTGAAAACGTTCCTTAGACAATATTTATATATATCTTGATTTCTATTTGCCTCGTGTTCACATACAAAATATTACGAAATTGAACGCGATTCAACTGTTTTAGCATTTATACATAGAGTTAAAATAAACCTAAAACACAAACAATGTACTCGTACGTTTTGCATATCTCCTTTATCTCGTTTTCAACCAAATGCAATCGCCCACACGCTAGATATTCAAAATTACATTTCAACATCTTCACACACAAAATTTGAACTATATTATTTTTATTGAATAAAAATGTTTGTGTATAATCATAAAACGTTAATATTATCATATTATTTTTTTCATTTTTATGACGAAAATAATATGATAATATTAACATTTTGATGCTGTTAGATGTTTGAATATTTTAGGGATTGCCTGAATTAGAAACAGCCTATTATAAACAGTGGTGTAGTGGAGTCGAAACAAGCCGAAACGATATTCTGGTACTTTTTTTAAATATGAGAAAAAAATTTACATCGAAAGAATGATTGTTTATATTTTGTGCACATGCACTAGAAAGAATAATTGAAACGATAAGTTGATCTATTTCTATAGGTTCTTGTGTGACATGGTGACGAAATATTTGTTTGATACAACTGAGGATCGAAAAGGATCATGATGAATATAACGTTACTTACGGTATTAGCAAATATATGAAAATATTATAAAAATTACCTTTATTTGATGAAAAAATCTTGGAAACAATTTGGGAGGGGGGGTGGAAAAATTGAGCGTTTGTCACTACTTTTTTTAGCACTTAATCACTGATTATAACACATACACTTAAACGCTCTCGCAAAATGTTATTTTATATATCGTACGTTTAAATTGAGCCCCCTCGTTATTTATAATTTGACCAAATTCCCATTTTCTTTTAACATATAAACCTCAACAATAATCCAACCCTTTCAATAACATTAACACATTCAACAACATCCCAACACACTCAGACTCAACTCGCAACAACCACCATTTCCATCATGTCCACGGCCATCACCATAACTCCTCCATCATTACTGCTCTCGCAACGACCCCCCTCACACGACACACCCCATAAACACCCCACGGCACTACACCAAACGAGACACACATCATGGCAAAAGTGACGAACCCGCGCTCGATTCCCATTGCTAATTCACGAGCCGCGAAAGAGGCTCTGCTCTCACTATTCATTACGGCCAAAGCGCTGAAATGCACGCTCGGTCGGACTGATTAATTATTTTCGAGACGTTTGCCAGGGAAAATCCCCGGTCGTTTCTGTTTCGTCTGCGCATCAATCGCAGGTTTCGATAATTAACTTCAAATAATTAATCGCGCGAAAACGCCGCCCCGCGCGAAAACCGCCTTTAATTAGACGCCGTTTGCGGCCGATCGAATATAAACTGGATTTTGTCTGACGGTGGCCGTTTAGTTTTGTTTAATGCGTTCTGTTCGAAAAACGGAATAGAATCGTTTGTTTTCTGCGAAAATTGAATCGTCTGAGTGATAAATATGGCGGTTGAAATATTTCTAATTTTATTCTTATGAGAATAATTTTCATTTCGGTTCATTTTGATAAAATTAGAAACCGTTGTTATTTTATTATAAATCAATTGATTTTATTTATGAAATATAATTAAATGTTTTATCCTACTTTTATATGAGCGCCATAATTTTATATTCAATGAAAGTGCCACAAACCAACAATCTAATCAATTTTAAAATTTAAAGAAAATTTTGTTATAATAAACATTTTTTCTTATTAATATCAAAGAGTTTCATGTGATAATTTCATAGAATTCCTTAATTGAATTTTCTTGTAATTATTCTGCAAATGGCTGCTTTAATTGTTGCGTATTTCATTCAGATATGATTATGGAAACGTTTTATTTGCTTTCATTCATTAACATTCGGAGAACGTATATTTTACAAATAGTGCCGTAAATTTTCGCAATCTATACAAAAGATATTAAATGAATATAAATTAATGTTTAAGTAAACGAAGTTGTCCTTGGAAAAATAATAACAAATATGCTGTAACTACATAACTGCATGTGATAGCTGAATTTCATATTTTTCATTGAAATAAATTGTTATGTATAATACGAATGTTAAAGTTTTCAGCAAAAGCAACATCGAAGTCATAAGCCTAGAAACATCGGATTGCAGCTTTAGAGTCGTAAACTTTGCGCATCTAAAGCACCATGAGTCTCAAAAACGTATTTTCAACAATAAAAGCTCGACGAATTGTCATATTATTCTTTGAACCGTAAAAAAGCGAATGACAAACGGAAAAATTGAAAAAGTGATAGTTGCCCACAAATGAGATGATATCCAGGGAAATGTTTTAGCGATTCGATGAAAATTTCATTTCAACACGTTTCTAATTTCCATTTTTATTCAGCACGTACTAAAACGAAAGATTTCAATAAGCACATAGCTGGAATAAAAACGAGCGTTAGCAATCAACGGTATATTGTAGTGAGCACTTCTAATATATTTTATATGAAGATGGGAAATAAAAAGGGAATGTAAATTACGCAGACGTCCGCCGAAATTAATCATTTTACGGAAAAAAGGAATGAACCGAAAATAAAATGAAAAATAAACAATTTTCCGAGCGAAGAAAATACAAAACTACAGCGTTCGTTCCGTTTTTGTCGCTGAAATTTATCGCGCGGTCATCTCCAGAGTTATGTACCCATTTTTTCAATTCTGTATTTTTTCCACAACCGAATATCTCTGTCAATGTGTTCACCGAATATATTTCATTTGTATCAACCACATTTGAGATTCATGCAAAGATCTTCATATATTACATTTCATAAAACATTCATTTAAAAAAATATGGAAATTTTTCACTCTTTATAAAATTTTATCAAATGAAACCATCACCATTTTCTAAATTATATAATTTCGAGCTTTACACTATTGCACAACAATTTCTCAGTTCATGCGCGCGAAGTTTGTTTTATATGCATTTCATTCAGTTTTTTCAGCTACCATGCAGACGTACATAAAATGCAATTTGTTCTTCTGTGGACGTTTATTTGCACATAAAGTGTCGGTATATTGCCGCAAATGCGTTCACAGTTGGTCGCCGGCCCATCTGGGCTATATTGGCCGTGAAGGAAAAGCGCCCGCTTCCTGGAAAATTTATTTCCAGGGACTTTTCCAGGATTTTCCCCGGGCACAACTTTATGCCGCGCGTCAAACTGCCCACGGCCAATACCGGTGCAAAAAATACCATGTGTGTGGACGCCGAACTTTTATCGAATTTTTTCAGAGGACGTATTCAGATTAAATGGTTCCCTGGTAACGTTTTTCGGACAAAGTGTTGTCGGGAAAATATTGCAAAAGGGTTCTCTGAGATGGATTTCATTTCACGAAACTTACGAGAAAAACTGTTGATAAAATTGCAACGTCACAGGTATACAAAAATCTGAATCACATTTATTCTATAAAACCCCAATACATCTTCCTGATACAGAACAGAATTTATTCAGTAACCAAATTTGTCAATATACAAAATTAAAAGCATTGTCACTTTTTATGGATAGGTTAACTACAACCAAGTGGGCGATTCTGATTGAACGGAATGTGTGGGTTACCTTTGCGGCACTTCATGGAATAAAAAAACACCCCATTTTTAGTTATACTTTATCGATGTGTGTAGAAAGAGTGAAAAAAGGCTCTCCGGGTCGTAAACATTACGAAGAGTGGTTTATACCTAGATTGATAAGCGAAAAAAGGGACCGCAGCTGCCACCTTTTACGCCTTATGTCTTTCTTGGCTGAGGCTCATCTCTCATTTCTAAGGGTGGACCCATTGACAGGCTGCTCTTCATAAATCAATGTCTTTGAATTGTGTCTAATTTGTGAAATAACCCATCATTTTTTTTTTCAGAGAAAAAACGCATTACCGTTCATTTTTAAGCAACGTATTTCCATTAATCTCTATGATCTATTGAAATTCCTAATGAAACATTAAGCATCATCTCTGGTGAAAAAATTAATCCAATTAATAAAAATTAAAAATTTCATCTGAATCGATAAATCGTCTTTGAATCTGAACGATAAAAATTATACATTTGTTAAAATTTTATTTGTCTGAAAATAAACGTTTCGAAGGTGAAAAACTATTAGTTTTGCAATGATCAAGAACATTTTCAATATAACAATAATCGTTACAAAATTGAGTTTTCAGTAATAAACGTTCAATTTACGATCGACATAATTCAAAGGTTTATCGGAACCTCGTCTGCACGTAACGAGCGAAATGATTTTATGGCTTTAATGATCTCATGCCAGACTTCATTCAACACTATGGTTTCCACAAAGAAATACGACCGTAGACAAAGGTGTTTTAAATATAAATTAGGATTTTACCGACTACTGTGAGATAGACGTAGAAAACTAGAGGTGGATAACTGGAAACTTGACACTCGTACAGACCGTCGTCCCTCTCATTGGCATAGCGAATAAAAAGTCTCCAATCATTAGGAGCTTGATAGTCCAACGAGTATCTGAAAACAAAGAATATAGTTATAAATTTTGTAAATCATATAGTTTAAATAAATAAATCATTTTATAGAATTAAATAAATGATAATATTATGATAGGAAAAAGTTATGAAACATGGAACAAAAAAATTTCCACTATTCCCATCAAACGTCTGTTCCTTACATTGTCAACAGTTTTATCACAAAACTTGTTCGCTCGTAAATAAACTACTTCATTTATCTAGGGTCATCAAAGCTGGCAAACTTCTGTTAGTGAAAAAATATTCAAATAATCGTTTTCGAATGCTTTCGACCCCAGAAAAGAAACACGAAACGTTTCGATTGTATCGCAGCTGTCAATAGACGATAACTCGATAAAGCGTTCTATATGAACCGAACGAGATTGAAAACGTGAGAGTTTCATTCTGACGCCTGAACACAATGCTCATTCTACGATACATGTTCTTTTCAGAATGTGTATCTCATCAATATTATTGATTTTTCATGATATAGAAATACTGTTGCGCGATAAGAGAGACCGAAATTTTTTCCCACTATGTGATTTTCTATGGAATTTTTTTCGACTACGATAATGTTTCAATGGACTTTATTGATAATTGGTGTCAAATCAAAGTGATAAAGATACACATTTTTTATAGAGAAACATTTTAGATATTTTCACTAAATAAATTCTACGTGAATGAACGAACAGGATGAGGTGATTATGCACGCGTTACCCCATACAAATAAATCACGACTATTTCGTATTTAAAACGGCCCATCTTTGAATTTATTCATTTTTATGACAATATTATGCAAAATGCCAAAGCCCCACCAGCCACTCATTAAATTATATAGACCATGGATGCTCAATTTTTCACCCCGCGATATTAAGGGTTGATGACAAAATTAAAAATTTATATAACTTTTTTTGTGTTTCGAAAGATCACTCCAATAATTTGAATAGGCCAACATATAAAGGATAAAAATTCACTCCCAATTAAGGTTCGTGATGAAATATCGGTTCCGTTTCGGGACATCGTACATTGCATTTCAATACGATATAAAAACGAGGAAGAACATTCATTTTTAATGCCATCCCCATGATTCTCACCCCATTGTAAATGTTCTCTGTACGATAAAATATCAAATAAACGATTTGGACGAGCACAATCAGCCAAATTGGGAAACAGAATAATCCGAATGGTGGACTTTTGCCGGCCGCACCGAAGACGAGTTCGTTTTTTTTTCTACTCCACCAATTTCACCTCCCGCGGGCATTATTATCCCATTTTTCCACGTTTAAGTGGAAAATCGGATAAGGAAGGAAAAGTGGAACGAAAAAGGACGAGTGCTGAAAAATGCTGAACAAGGTAGGAATCAATTTCGGCTCGAGGGCCTATCCCGCTCCTCAAGACATTCGCAGCCGAAAATTTTCAATATAAACATTGTGCGTAGAATCGACTTCGATATTGAAAAATAACATGAGATTCCGTTTATGTTCGTTGCCGAGATAAAAGCGCGTTTTTTCTTTTCGACGTAGCATGTAATACGTATCGAAAGATAACACTGAGGATATTTTATTACAGAGTCGTTTGAAAAACTACATATGTTTCAAAACGTGTATCATTTAATCATAACGGTTTAATTAGATTTCGTTAAAGTTTAAATTATTCAAAATTTTCAATATCGATTGATTTCAATAAAATATGCACAATTATGATTCAAAAATGTAATACTAAAAGCGCACAGATAAAAATTTGTTATGTAAGTTTTTTGAATAAATTTATCTTATTGTAAGTTGATTTATTATCATAATTGCGCAGTAAAAATAATCATACAAATAAATATAATGAATCTGGGTTTATTTTTAGACACGCACAACAATTTCTAAGGAAGTAACTCAGTCCAAAAGGAAACGTAAATTATCAAAAACGACAGAGTCCATTTAAACAAATACCTTCGGAAGAAACAGACCCGAGATTCGGCACGAATTAAAACAAGACGAAAAATAAATGAAAAAAATAAGAGGCAACACTAAAGTAAAAAGCAATAGGGGAATTGTTGAGAAATCTCATTTCTCCAGCCAATCCAGAAAATCTAAAAGGTTTATTCCCGCGAGTATATTTTCTTTCTCATTTCCTTGGAAGCATTTACTCCCTTTTTTCCATTCGCGCACTTAGAATACGTACTACAAAAAAAAAACAAACACACCTTTCATTCACATTAGGCGCCGATTTTTCAGCGCGGCGATTATTTTCAGACAGCTCAATATGCGGCGGCATAATGGACACGGCTTTCATGACAACCCCAATTCTTTCAGCGCACCCGCGTTACACAAACGCCCGACGAACATTAAAAACGTATGGGGTTGTTTGTAAAGGAAAAGTGTTGAGAGACACTGGTCCATGGCTGATGAAACAAAGGGAAACGACGGCATCCGCGTTATTGCCATACTAATCCGGGGCGCGGCCATATGTCGCTGAAAATCATAAGCTGAAAAACCGTATCGGAAAAATGCTTACACGCGACTAATACCCTGCAGGGACAAAAAGCGCCTTCTGTCGCTATCGTTTTTTTTTTCATTTTGTTTTTTGCTTTTTTAGTTTCGTATAAATGTATATGCATTTTTTTTCTGTGCTTTTATAGTCATACATTATGTATTTTTATTAAACTGCTTATGTTATAAAAAAATGTGTATTTTCGTGATGACGGGAGAAGCTGAGCTGTGCTTTGAATATGATAGGAATATTATGCGTTGGCTTAGTTTATAGCTTTTATAGAATATTTTAATAATAATAATTTGTTTAGTAAATTCGAAAAATGGTTTGATTTTTGATGAAAGATTTTTATTTGAAAAGTGATGTAATGTTATAATATGTTTCAACGCACGATCTTCTAGGAAGCTTGATATATTCTGAAGAATGTGAAGACATATGAGTAAGATGAGATGAAAAACTTTTTGATGACGTCATTTTTGACACAATGAGTAAGCATATATGAAAATTGAAATGATATACGATTTTTTGAAATTGCATAATCCATCGTACCAACTGTGTATTATTTATTGATAAAATATAATTTATAGTATAATCACAATAGTATTAATTTATTCTCATTCATATTTTTCGATTACATAATTTATCATAAAATGCAAATATAGATAAATGATAACATTTTCATTAATTATCAATTCCAATTATTAAAGCTTATAAATAAACAACTAAAATATTTGAACAAACCGAAGAATAATTTTTAACAAATTAATAACCAGATGGTTTGCGTAAAATTCTTGCTCATCACAAACAAATTTAATGAGAACGATTTTTCCCACGACTCGTACGGTCGGAAAATTCGCGCGTTTTCCCGATCCAGGAAAATTGCCTCAGGCCACCGCACAGCGCTACCAATTATTTCCCAGCCGAAACGTGTACACCCGAAGATATTTTCCTCGAGGAAAATTCGCGAAAATTTTAATGATTTCGAAAAGTTTCATACTTGAAGCAAGCGATTAAGCTTTCGTGTATACCAAACTCTCTTCCTCTCGGATATGGTGATAATAAATAAATTGGGATCGTTACAAAAGGACGATACAAAATTCGAATCGTTCTCATAATTGAGTTGAGCACTGAAGTAGCATATATTGTGTGAAAAGTGCTGGAAAAATTATTTCGAGTGTTTAACAGATCGGTGGTTTTTTGATGGAAAAAATTAAAGATCTAAAACATGACAATTTATTTTTCATATAAATAGCTTAATATCAAATGTCGACTCCGTAAGAATCCAATAAAGTTGACACCTTGTAAATTCAACTACAGCACCTTTTTCGTGCACAATCATCATAAAGTGTGTGGGCCTCAAATTGACGACACGTCGAATTTAACGGACGAAAGGTCACCCCATAGGTAACCCAAATCTTTCGAAATCTTTCCTATAAGTTCACCGAATCTTTCCCATATGCTCCCCATAGACTTTTTGACCGCCTTTCAACCCCCGGTGATTTATTCCAGTCGAACCGCAGTGTGGCTCATGCTTAATTCAACGTTCCACCATCGGCCTATAACCGAGTTTTTCACAATAAAAATTCAATCGGATGGCACTCGAAATGGTCCGAATGAATTGAGGCTTTATATACGTAGGAATACGCGCAATAATATACCGAATGACTTATAGCCGCCCTTTTGCTTTATATTATATCCCGAGCCTTACTTTGAGTATGAGTATAATGCAATATAAAGCTCCGAAGCGTCGTGCTCTCCCTAATGGAGACCTATCAATTTTATTGGTCCTCGATGCTTGGGAAACTTATATTAAAATAATAAAGGGTAAAATAAGGAGCGGTGCAAAAAATCGCTTGTGATTTATTGTTGTTTTGGGTCACCCAATTATATGAAAATTCCTTGCCTCTGTCCTTGGGAATTTTATTGACTTCCAAAAACTACGTTCGCCTTAAATTTTCTTATGTTAAAAAATTGTGTCTTTGAATAATATAAAGTACTTTTTATTGTTAGTCAAATTTTTCTCATATAAAATAATTTTTTGACGTATATTTTTCATAAACGTTATTTTTGACTGTTAAAATTCATTTTTGAAGCGCAAACGACAGTTATCAAATACATATACTCGTATACTGACCATTTTTTTAGCAACTGCGTAATTAAAACGTTGGTTCACGAAACAATAAATTATTTAAATTTTTTACGAAATTGATACGTTGTTCAATTTAATTGGTAATTTGATTTTTTCATCACGCAAAACATAATTAGTTTTCAAGAAATATATTGCAAACAAAAAAATATAACGAAGGCAACTCTATTAAGTGAAACCTCTCGAATGTGGCCTAATTGCTAAAAAAAAAAAATAGAAAGCACTCGTTATGCAAAATTAACACGTTCCATTCGAAAGCGGAAAAAGTAAGGGACTCGACGCAAAAAACCGCCAATTACAAAACGGACCGTTTTATTAATGCGTGGAATAAAATTTTATTCAAAGTATGTTTATTTTTAATGCTAGACAATAAATAATGTGGGAAAAGCCTTTTAACAGTCATTTCATGTTTCCCATCCAATATTTCGTTCATAATAACGCAGCTCCACCGGACACACAAGGGTACGTTTAATATTAGGCAGCAAACACGCATACTCACTTGTCGTACAAACAGGGGAAACTCTCTTTATTTTAATTTTTTTCACATAATATTCAATCATCAACAAATAACTGAATATGGATATTCATCCATTGCTTATATTAATTAATTCAATTTAATATTTAAAAAAAGGTTTCAGAATCACACTGATTATACAAAGGAACTGTAAACCAATTCAATAAATAAACAAATTTCGATGAAAATATTCGAATCCGAATATAATATACGAAAAAATTAGCATATCCATACACAGATATTAACCGCATTTCCTCGCAAACGTTCTCATCCGCACTCCAACATTGATAAACCCGTATAAAAAGGTACGTACGAGTTTGGGTCCTGCCATCGAGGATGGGCTCAAAGTGGCCCCCAGAACCGCCCACGCTGTAATTTGTTCTGGACGTAGTTGTGGCGGCTGGAAAACGGGTTAGCAGTCATAACTTTTCATAGTGGAAAAGGCGTTTTCCGACTGCGAATACATGCACGCATACAACGCCGAGGCAAAACTAAACGATTTTCCCCCTACGTCCGTTTTAGATGGGAAATTCGTGCACGCCGAAAGATGACAGATGGACGTTTGAATTTTTACGTTTTCCATATTCGATTCGTAGATATTGTTTGTTTGTTTGTTTGTTCCGATACGGGCGTGTTTGTTTTTTTTTCCATTAGTGAAGATTGATTCGGCAAATTCGTATTTCGGAACACAATTTTTATTGTATTCGATTGTGATGAAATAATTGGAATAGGACATCTAAATGGATGTCTCACACACACACACATTATTTTATTTATTTATTTCACTACAACACCGTTTGACTGATCACTATGAAAATTGGCACGTATATTTATTTTTTTGAGAAGGTTTTTGTATCAATAAAATCATTTTTATTTTAAGATGAAAACAATATTTCCGTACAAATGGCACCGCGTTTTGATTGTGAATACAATTACAATAATTAATATTAAATCAATTATTGGAAATACTACTTAAACTCAATTTATTCATTTACGAGCTGTTATAATACAGACTGGCAAGACAACATCTGCGGGATCAGCTAGTTTATTATTTAAAAACGTAACCAATTTTATTTGCAGATTCATATTTCTTTTCTAAAAAAATTTTAATCAAAACAAACAATCAAATACCATTCATATATTTTATTTTATATTATTAAAAATAAAAAAACTCACCAAACAAAAATAAATTTATAGATACCAATGCACTTTGCATTCGAACCATCATCATCTTAAAGATCACCAAACTCGTCCAAGTAAACCTTACTCACGTATCGAATACACTCTCATCCATCTATATTTATACGAAATAACAGAGACACAGGGTATTTCGGAATGTCGGTCACGTTTTTCTCCTCAGGCGCCGAATCGACGTCATCTCAGAACGTCTTCTGTCACATTATACGTCATTTGGACACACGCGTACCGCAGACCCTTTATATACACTTAGAATATATAATATATATGTGTATATACTGATACTTCGAAGTGTCCAAGGCTCGATACTGGTGAAGTGTGTGGGATGTGGGTGGGGTGGGGTATTTATTGACAAATAGCTTTTACGAGCCGCAGTTTGGGAAACTTATAGCGGAGGAAGTTTCGTATTCGCCACTGTGCGAATTTATCGATCGTCGTGTTTTCGGGTGTTTTGTTCAATTTCGGCAAATTTAATATGAAATGGATTGGTTTTTGTCATCGTGTTTATCTTCGTGGGAATTTCGATTTGGTTTCGTGAAAAATTATTACTAAAAACACACTGGGATATCGAATAAAAATATATAACATTTTTCATTAAATAAATCCAAATAATTTTACAAAAAATTATTAAATATTTTACTGTTATAGTTATCGTGTTTTCCAATATGAGACTGAAATGCAACTACGTATCATCCGCAAATTATACAAATGAAAGCAAACAAGTTTAACACACAACCGTTAACATTTGACGACATCGTAAAAGTGTTATAACAAAAAAATATATAGCCCATTTGCAAATTAGGCAAAATAGTACAGTATGCAGATTTATCTGGGCATCTAAATACGACCGATCCTATTTTATGAATTAACTCGTCGAATATACGAGCATATTGGGCGATATATTCCCAAAACGTTCGCCTTTTGCCGGCGAGAGGGCACAGTTCGAATATATATTTCCGATAATGAGGTCGTTTCGGACGCTCTGAGACGATTAAAATCGCGTTTAAAAATCTTCGAAATTACACGAAGCGCCTTTCCGATTTCTTTATCGGCAAAATCTTAATTTTAGAGGGCAATAAAAGCGAGCGAAATGCCCAAATTGGCCCGTCGTTCGATTATGAACGGTGACTTTTCCGCACGGAAAAGTATTCGATACTCAGCGATTGCTTTCAAAATTAGATTCTTGATTCCAGACTTTTTTTGATAATGATTAATAAAATTGCAGAATTCGATCTGATTTCGTGTAATATTCCCTATCGAATTTTTAAGTACTTTTATATTATACAGAAGATCAAGTCAAATAAGTGATAATGTTAACAGTTTTCAAAACCAACATAAAACAATCCTTTCGATTATAGTTATATTCACGATTATAATATAAATTTTAATCTTCTTATCGACTAAATCTTTTTTTTTTATATGGTTTCCATCAATAAGATATTATCTTTTATTGTCTCATCACGAAAATATTTTATTGCGACGATGATTGAGGTCACAATATCGAAAATAGCAAATAAATTTAACGAAGAAGACTTTATGACCAAAAACTTGTATCTATGGGGTTATAAACACGACTTCAACCCTTTTATGGCGCTTTTCCGCCTTAAAGCAATATCAGTCAGTTGGAAAAAATATGTAGCGACAATGTGTCAAGGCTTCACTCAGTATTGACAATAAAAAATTTGTTATAGGTACAAGGCAGAATATTTGACATTTTTAAATGTCAATATAATTCATTTCAAAATACTTTTTTATATAATAAATACCAGAAGAAACTGCGGACTAATAAACTAAATTAAAATAAAGATGTGTATTTCAAACCAGCCAATAATAAAATTGATTAAATAGGACTTGTAAAAGAATATTTTGAAACAATTAGTCAAATTTAACTCCTAAAACATTATTAGGAATTCGTGGTAATAGTTGACAAGCAAAGTTTGGCACTTCGGTTCATATGCAAATTAGACATATGCAAAAACTAGATTACTTCTTGTAATTAGATTCAACAACCCAGCGTATTAAAAGTTTCACAACTTCCATGTAGATATCTCGTATTTTAACTATTCATTTAATTTTACATAAATTTATCATTCCAACAAGTAATACTCGCACACTTTTACAATACGGCATAGAAAATTAAAGAAAAAACACAATTAACGCGAATTCAATAATTGAAACACACCAACAGCTAATCAACACTCTGATCAAACGAAACAAACAAATTTCTAAAAAACGTGTCCGTAAAACCTCGATTAACTCACATACACACATTACGTGACAAAATTCCAAAAAGCGAATTCCCACATTTCGCGAGCGGAAAGCTGCCAAACGTCCGATGCTTTTTTACTGCCTTCGCATACCCGCATATTTGCCATTTTGCCGAATTTCCATAAATAATCTGATACAGAAGCCATCCGAAAATTTCCACACAATAATACGAAATGTTTGGGTATTTCCTGTTGGCGCGATTCCCACAGCACGCGCAGGACGACTTGTATTATATCATCGTTCGTCCAGCAATCAGGATTATCGTCTTATTCTGATGCGAGACGCATTTTTTTCATGTTATTTATCGTGAAGGATGTTGTTGGAAAAATAAATTGTAGGTCCGTTGGTGGGAGTATTTTGCGTTTTTTGTCGAAAACATGTCTGAATGTCGAACAGGACACTGCGTACTTCAAAATTTTACGGTCGAAGAATAACTACGATTGGATTTCTATCAAAATGACATTTTTTTGGATCTATTTTTAAATGCTTTGAAAGCGGAAAATTATAATTGTATTGTATATTATATATAATATATTATAAATATATAGGACGTATTGTCCTTCAAAAGCGTCTGAGTGTTGTTGAGGTTTATGTTTTTTTTTCGTATTTCAAAATTAAGGTTTTATGTCTCAAGATTTTAGGTGTAAATTATTATTTAGAAATTTTCAGTATGTTTGCAGCGTTTTTTCAATATTTTAATTTTTAAGAAGTTTTTCGATATATTGTTTTTTTGCACAGTTATAATTATATTCTATTAGAGTATTATATAAGAATTAAAATACTAAACTTTTATGTTTAGTTCAATTATTTTGGAATAATGCTTGATATTTCAAAGTTTTTGTGACTCCTTTTTGTCATTACTAATAACTTGTACGTTTAACTATTCATTCAGACTATTTTAAAATTCAGAGAAATATAAGTGAATTTTTCGATGAAAACTTTATAATAACTCTACAATAAAGTTTCATCAAAGCTTTGATTTTTTTAATCATCCCTATATAAAGCATTAATTAATAGTTGCACATTTTTAACACAATGAAAACTAATAATTTAATCAGATTACTGTAATTACTGTTGATTCACAAATTCATTGATGAATTACTTTTTATATCGAAATCCAATATGAAATTTTCCAATTATGCGTATGCGTGTATCTCATTTAGCATTCCATTCACGTTACGTCTAAGACGTCTCATACAATTAAATTATCCTGTGTTACGACTAAATTATGAGTAATGAGAGATTTGATGTGATTCACGTCAAATCAACCATCTCAATACTAAACTTCAGATATTCAATTAATAAAGTCTATGCTGTTCGAGCTGTTCGATCTGCTTCATGCCGGAGCACAATATTGAATTATTGATAAAATATAAATAAGTACATTTGAATATACGGCAAACTGTCTAATTGCATCTGTAATTTAATACCAGATACGATTTTCATTAATGATTAATTACCTTGCTTCGTTACTGTACGGTATATGACCAGCCGTTATCAAATGCAGACTGTCGCCTTTCCTTCTCACCCAGGAGACCTGAAATTTGAAATTTCAGCAAAAATCAATAAGGCGTCGGCGAAATTTCGGAAAATTGTTAATGTTTGTTTTAATGAAAACGTTGAAACAATGCTCGGAGTTAATCACTCCGCTTTAATGCCCGAGACGAATGGCTCGAGACGATTTAAATTATTTAATGTTTCATCGAAAAATTAATTGAGATTATTGTTTCGGCGTCTTTTTTCGAAATTTTATTTTTTTTATTTCTTATTGCGAATTTACCGTTTTGTCTTTGAGATCGTTCACTCTGCAATGCAAGTAGACGTTTTGTCCTAATTGAGTGGTGACGTTCGTCATGTTGTAAGCTTCTTCAAAAAACGGAAGGATTTCTTCAACTGTTGTTGTTGTAAAGTCATCTTCAGGTTTCTGTTCTGATGTCGATTGACCAGATGGTACACTAGTCAAAGACAAACCACTATCTCTAACGAGGTACTTGGCCGGAACATGTATTTGGATTTTCGGAGAACTCCTTGAGGCTATGTAGTCTCTCGGTGGTGGCGGCTTGACTACTGTAACACCATTTAATCATTAATCATTTAAAAAAATATATGAATACAATTTAAGTTAATAAAATTTTATATCCATAATAAAAAAGTTTAAAAAAATTTCATAAGAAAATCTTTAACTCCAAGTATTCATTAATTACGTTTATATTGAATTACACTAGTCTATTAAAAATATTCAACTCTCATTAATTTTCAAAAATATGATTTTTAACAAAAAATAATATTTATATTGAAAATAATATAAAATGTCAAAAGATTTTAATTGCACGATAAAAAAAGAGATGAGAAGATCCGATATTCTTTTGTGAGAATTCAATCATTTTCAAAGAGCAATGTTGTTAAATGTAACAAGGCATCCAATATAATTAAATCGCTTTCTTTTCAGGCCGTCGTGAAAAAAATATCAACGTCAAAATTTCCAAAAGCAACGATTCAATAACGAAAATCATTCCGACACAAAAAAAAAGTTATCTCGAAACGGGAAAAATTGGCCTTTTCGACTTGAAGGCACTTTGGTAGAAAAGTCGCTCGTTACCATAACGATATAATATTTAGTTTCGACAAAAACGTTTTTCGGCATATCATCAATTTCATATGATATATAATATATTTCTCACACGGTCGATATTCCATTTAAAACGCGGCATAATATATGCGTTAACCACAGCGGCGTATTGTAATACGCCATTGTGCGGCGCGGTGTAGGCTCGGTCGATGTAAAACGGCTTACTATTTGCGGCACGTTCCTCTCATTTTCCGATCCACGCCAATTTTCCGAGTTATTACATCCTTATGAGCGATAGGGAGACGCCGGAAAAGCCAGCGAGCCTTATGTAAATATCAGTGTCAAACATGCGACTTTTACATTATCGCCGACGGAAAGCCGAAAATAAAAGGGCTGCTCTTATTGGATTTTTCGCGAAATTTAAACGCGGAGTGGTGGAAGAAAAAATAGAGAAATTTTATTTTGCATGGGATATCATTATGAAATATTGCAGCTGCTTCGCGTTGTATGCTTATGTAAATCTGTGTTGTAACATGTGTGTTCTATCTCTATCTGCTTTCGAATGGAAGGTCAAGTGGTCAAGCATAATGAAGAAGAATGATATAAGAATGGATATTTATTTTAGTTTTCTTATCTTTGGGTTTAATATATCCCGTATTTGTTTGTAATACTTTTTTCGAAAGATAAAACAGCTAAAAGTAAGCAAAAATATTTTTGTAATGAAGAAATTGAGAAATTTCATGAAATAAATGTGATACGAAAACATGGACAAATTTTAAAATTATTATGATTATTCTTCCAAAATATTTCTATAAATAATTTTATGTGAATGAAATTTAATAATTTTAATTATTATACAATTGCAATATGATTTCAAAAATCCTACTAAAATATTTAACCGTTTATTTGAATAAAATATTCATCACTCTCGATTTCTAATTAATTTAAATTAATCTATAATATTTTGACACCTAATTTTTGCATAGCAATCTCAACCATTTATGTAGTGAAAACATCAGGATTTGTTTCTGACTCACTTAACCGACAACGGCACCATTTTAACGGGGTTTCTCGTTTACATTAACGCACAACGCACCTATTGTATGCGATATGTAATTAGCTAATGAGAGCCATGTTTGCTATCATCGGAATGGAAAAGGTTGAAATTCGTTCCACCGACATGGACGCATTGCTGATTGTGCATATCGAGTGTTGTTAGAGCTTGTATTAGCATAAAGCCCCGAGTTCATGTAACGTTAAATACACGAAATGTTCAAAATACGTAAATAAATACGTCGGATTTTAGATTGTTGTGATATCGCGGAGTTTTTGGATAAATTAGTTTGAATTGCAAATGTTAAGCGGGAATTTTCCAAATCATTAACATTTCTTGAGGCGAATTTACCGATTCGATCGAATCGACGCGTTTCAAACGTTTATACTCGAACGGACAATGCGGAAGCTGCAAACAAAAATATAAACACAGTTACAAAGGAAAAACTCGGTCAAGCTTACCTATCAAGGAACAAAATGGTATTTGTATGATGAGAACGAGAGTGCCGACCACAAGACTTCTGACAAAAGCCCCGCAGCGCCTCATTTGCATTTCTCCTTTTCTCTGCAAGGTGGAATACGCGTTTCAGACCATCATTGTTTGAGGTCGTTTCCTGAAACACAAACACACAAATCAGAACCGCTATTAATTATGTTATGTGTCGGAAGTGTTCCACACAGTATCGGCAGTGTCGGAATGGAGACCCGATGCTGCCGATAAATATATCTCAATTGTTTTTTATCTGTCATACTTTTGACCCCTCGTATTGGGACTTAAGCAATATTGGCATTGACAACTCGGAGATTTGGCGGACATGAAAAGACGAAACACTGTCGTCTATAAAACGGCGAGATATGTGAAATAAAAATAAAACCTGTGTTCAACTTTGTTTGTGACAGATGCGACGGGTCCTACCTTTTCGTTTCGAAAACTAATACTTCTCTTAGAAATCAAAATATAAAAAGGATACAAATAGTAGAATGCCCAGGAGGATTTCAAAGCAATATAATCGAATAATTTTATTTTTTGTAATAAACATTACTCTCAGGCAATGTTGCGTGAAATCGTTAACGGCAAGAAATACGCTCCTTAAATTGTATTTTAAGCAGCACGCACTCGATCTTGTCTCAAAGAATTAGTATAGAAAAATCCTTTTACGTATCTCAATCTGTTACCAGGTATCTAGGTCGGTTCTTTTGCTCGTGTAACTATTTATCCTTCTAAACACGCGGTCAGATCATTGCCAATTAGGCCCTTCCGCTTACTTAGCTTCTTTCGCTCGTTTCCCTTTTACGAACCTTTTTTATACGGAACGAATTTCCTGCACATTTTAACTCTTTTTCCCTCCTACGTACGGAAAAAAGACCATCGCGCACACTCCATGACCACACGTACGCATAAATACGTAATAAGGTACTGATTTTTTCCCGAAAATAAAAATAAAAATTGAAATTCCCTCCGCATCGTCGTGCAAACAGTGTCTGGAAAAATTCAAGCCGGCATAATGTTTTATGGGACGTGCTTTCGCTTTGAGCAAAGAAACCGTAAATCATCTCGCAACAAATTAGGACGGGAAGGTCACGATCCTGGCAAGGATCCTCTCGCACTTTGGTCAACAGCTCTCCCAAACGAATTACTATGCTAATGTGGTTGACATGAGCCGGATGAGGGTACAAGAACACCACTCTACCGTAATTTCAAGACCGACCCACAACCCACGAGTGTTTTCTTTCGAGATTTTTCGCTGGCCGTTTAATTTCTGTCACCCAATTTAACGCAGCTCAATTCCAGGACGTGCTCGTCGCCGATATTGAGCTTTAGTGGTACCGCTTGATGGCGACATTATTGGTTTTCATAAGCTTTAAATATCTTGCTTTTACGGTGTCCCATTATGAGCTTTTAACCGCTTTATATTATATTATATATAGAGAATGTCGACACGCTTCACATTGTATGCACATCGGCGACGATAAAGCTTCATATTAAAATATTTCATTAATTAACCGAGCCTTGACTTCATAACGGCGCGATATTTGGAACGAATTAATATACATTTTGTATCGTAATAATGTGATGCCGTTAACCGCGCGAAAGAATTTTTACATTGTTCATCCGATAATGCGGCCGACCTAAAATATTCATATGGACAAATATTTTTTTATTTGATTACGTAACAAAAGCACCGTTTTGTGAAAATCCCTTTCGGACAATCGAATTTTTTCCGCGGAGTCGCTTATTACGGTTCAGCGAAGACTTGGTTCTGAAAAATAATTCGGTGTGTTTCTCGAGGACTTCGGATTGGGCTCGGGACGGGAATTCGTGAAGTTCATACAGGACGGTCTAGAAAATCAAAAGATTTTCTTTTAAAAGGTCGCGTGCCCCCTATCGGACGACTATTTGTCAAAAGAAATGAACCGAGAAAATTCTCCCATACGGAGGGACCCCTACGTTCTCAGAAAATAACGAAAGAAAATACTTATAATATAAGGCGATTGAGCAGGCACTCTCTAACTGCCGTATAAAAAAGTAAAATACTCAAAAATTTACTCTCAAGCAACGTTACTCTAAAGGAGGTCGTTTCTTTGTAAGTGGAAGGAAACGATCTTTTTCACTTCCGCACATAATGGTTTCCAAATATTTAGGCGCAAAAAGAACTCCATGGTCGAACATATTTATTTTTTGACGTTAATGAGCCCTTTCGCACGTTCAACGATATCGATAATCCACAAGCAGGAATTATGGATCGAGTCAGGCACAAAAGAAACTCGATCGTTATTGAATTACTTGCTCATCCGACCTATTAATAAGGTGTAACTTCCTCCATATATCGACTATTCTTGGTTTTTCTCGAAATTTTTATCTAGCTGCAAGTGTGAGAGGCACTTGGGATATTTTTTATCGTCTTTAATTAAGGCGCAGGGACCTTTGCTTATTATGGCTATAACAAGATATAATGGTCAAAGGGTTCTGTTTATGTGTTTGGTCTAAATTCGAGCCCGGCAAAGGACCATGTTTGCCCTTTGTGGTCGCACGTGCGAATGAATAAGGGATCACACGTGCAAAGTGCATAATACCTTTACTCTTAATTAGTTCTACAAAAATATCTCAATATCGTTTTCGTCGTTGATGCTTTTACAAATGGATCAGTATTGAATTTTCATTTTTCAGGTTATAAACCGGAATAATTTAATATATAATATTTCATTGAACATTTTATTCGTTCTATCGTGTAAAGTAGATTTGCTAAACTTTTGTTACGGAGTATTTTATTAAATTTCAAAATCAATATTGAAATTCTTTTTGATGGAAACTTAGTTGAAAGAAAATTTCGAAAGTATTTCATAGACGTGAAAATATTATATTATATAAAATTTTGTCAATTCCAACACTTAAGATCATCAGTATTCTTTTTTTGTATATAATTCCTGTACTTAAGTTAATGTCAATACCCTTCTGAATATTTAATATTATATTATTTGATATCCTTCAAATTTGAAAAAATAAATTGCAATAATTCAAATCATATACCAGAAGTGTAATATATAGAACATAATCAAATTAATTATTCTTTAACTCAATAGCACTACAAGAAGGTCTTCACTACGTCTAATGGTCTCTTCACGAACTACAATGTACAAGACTATGAAGTGGTCAGTTCAACATAACTATTC
>JAOXNN020000006.1:2312817-2338805 GCA_028571205.2 Hydropsyche betteni
GAATTTGGTGCTTCAGCAAGTTAACTTTTGTCGGGAAATGTAATTAAAACTATAAGCATTAGTTGTAGCAAAATAATAGTGTTCAATGGATTGTTTAGTTTGAAGAAAAACAGAAATAGGTTATATACTGAAAATTGTGTCAATGTCATGAATGTAAGTGAATAATAATCAACCTTTTAAAGGATCTATTTCGTATGATATGAAATCACAATACGTCCCGATGCGTAGTGTAATTTGATGGTTTAATAGTAAGGAAGACGTATTTAATTTTTACGTTTCGAGTATTATGAAGAGTCAAATCCGAGAGGGTTCTTCGTTCGACCGTCGCAAATCCTTAAAGCTCTTAAATATAGGTTCGGCTTTTAGGGAAATTTGCCCAGTTTTAAAAGCGATGTTTCGATTTAAGCGGCATCAAAAGATTTAAAGATTATCGTCATATCGAGCCACGCAAAATCTCAAACTCATACATAATATTTTCAGAAGGTACACAAACACACATACCGTTTTGCGAAATATGTCAATTTTTTCAACATATACACAAATTTCAAAGAAATCCCATAAATTAACACAAAAGTAAAACATTCCAAAATAAGATTTTATACCAAAATATATTATTTTGTAATAATTAAAGCACAACGAGAATCCTTATCAATGATAAATGTGGGGAAATTTCAAAACGTTTTTCTTTTGTTCACTTATTTTATGAAAATGTATTATTCTAAAATTTTCTATATATTTATTACAAAAATAGTGTCCTTTAAATTTACATTTGAAAAAAATATATAACGATTTGGTGCGCTTATGACATTTTCTATAGAGGGCATTCCGAAAATTGTTTTTTAGATGGTGTTCGAAAAGGGAAAAAAACGATCATATAAATATCGCGATACATTTGTGCGGTTTGCATAGGGTTGCGTTCTTAAATATTCCCATGAACGGGAAACCCTCTAAGGGCCAAGAGGATAAAGTGAGGCTTAATGGGGCGCGTAAATATTGCCCAAAATGCGCTCGATTTCATACGAACATTACAAAACTCCCACTTAAAACGTTTTCACCTTTGTGAAAATACTCCATTTTAAGTCAATTTATTAAAATTAGTTACGAAAATTGTAATGTAAAAAATAATTAATTACTTTTAAAGACGT
The DNA here is from genome assembly GCA_028571205.2 of Hydropsyche betteni. Lineage (NCBI taxonomy): Eukaryota > Metazoa > Arthropoda > Insecta > Trichoptera > Hydropsychidae > Hydropsyche > Hydropsyche betteni. Next base: position 2,313,963 of record JAOXNN020000006.1, read on the forward strand.
TTTTTACATTAATAATTTTTTTAAAAAAGATGTTAAATATGAAAAAGAAAAGGTTCTTGTGAATTTTCGCTGAAATTTGAATATAATTTTATAAATATTTATTTTGTTTTTATTAAACAAACAATGCTCGAAATAATCTTCAAAAGGATAAAAATCGTATTTCACAAAAATACACCACCACACAAATTTTATGACACGAAGAAAAATAAAACACAAAGAAACGAAAATTTAAATAAAGTAATTCAAATGTTCACCGCGACACATTTTCCGGGAAAAGCTCCTCACTTATTAAAATTCAAATGCGGCATTACTTTTATGCCTTTTAACGTTGAAAATTTAACGGCTGAACGTTCAATATTTTGCTTTTTTCGAGATTTAGCGTGTGTCGTGGATGTTCTGTTTATAAAGCCTGATTGCCCAACGGACCTGAAACTCAACTTTTAAGCGTTAAGAAATTTCGTTTTATGTTTCGCCACAAACACCGCCGTCTATGCTTGCATGTATTATATTTATATTTTTTTTCCCGTCCTGAAGACCAGAAAGACGGCTGTTGTTTTTGTTTATACACGACTCCCAGAAGGCTTTTTTTAAGGAGCTTTTCCCTGGCAAAAGTTTAAGATGTGTTTCCTTTCTATTATCCCGCGTAGGCATCGAAGGAAATGAAATTTTCGTCTCACCTGTGTGCCCGACGCCGAGGCGACTTTTTAGCGGACAAACTTTCATAAACGCAAAGTGTCGTGTCGTATATCTGTAGGGAGGGAGAAAGTGGATTTTTTCCTCGGGTTTTGGCCATATTATATTCTTATACACACCCCCGTGTTCCTTCCCTTTCCGTTCGGTGAGGGTCAGCGGGTAACGGCTATGAAATCCCCCAGTTTACGTCTCTCATATAAAATTCAAACGAAAAGTTCTGTAAACTATACTTGAAATAAGGCAGCCGTGTTGAATATGATACGCGATTTTACTGTGGATAAAAAAAATCGCTGCCTCCCATCCCATCGAACTTTCATAATATACTTTATTACTGAAACAAAGTTTCCCAAGTCAGCTGTATACGACGTCATCTGTCATACTTATCTCGCTTATCATAATATAAATTTTGCAAAATGAACAAATCTCAAGATGATTAAATAACATGGTTATATTAAATATTTCACAAAAACATTTTTTATATAAAAATCTATTTTTTTTTTTAATTTATCAATATTGAATCAATCGATATATTAAAAAAAAAACATATACACACAAACAAATCCCATCAACAAAAATCGAATCCAATACACGCGGCATCGTAAAACATGCCCTCCATTTATCGAATTAAACTTTTACTTATAACGAGATCGTAAAATTGCGTTTCCCCTTCTTCGGAACTTGACACCATCACATTTACGATCCGGCAAAGGACATCGAATAAAAAAAAAACTCGGTCGTATATAAGATAAGAACGCATCGAGGTCCGTTCTGGAAACCACCATTAGGAAGCCATTGTTGCTGAAAGGCGATGTCCCGTGTCTTGCGTGTCCAATAAAACCGCGGCAAAAGCTTTTAGCCGGGTGAAACCACGTAGATTCACGGGTTATGTGTGTTGGTCGTGGGTCGTATGTGAGACTTCACCTGGGCACAAATTAATATGGACAGTTTTAACCCAGCACGCGTGATCGAGCTTTATCGGTTCGTTAGGTCGTTGAGGTGGAGTTCTTGTCGTGATCGATGATTTTTGATTTTGTTGTATGTGGAGAATCTCCGCATGAGATGTTTGCTTTGTTATTTTGAATCGTTTGATAAGTTCAGCGATTTCGATTAATTGATTAGTTGTTAAAGTAACAAGTCTCAAAAATAGAGAGGTTAATGAATTTCGTGTTTTTAATCAATTTCGATAGTGGTTTGATATTAAATTAATTAATTTCTACTGATACGCTAAAGTTAAATAAAGAAAGAAAAATATCGTAAGTCGCGTGATTAGTAAATGTATGTGATCGCGTATGGTGAACATGAGATCATTTGAAAAGCGATGGTTACAATATTCAGTTGTTGGAGGCAAAAGAAAAATTACTATTCTATAAAGGAATATCTTTTATATATTATGTAATAAAAGTATTCTGAAAATAATAATGATGAAATATTCTCTTTTATCGAATTCTTATTTAATAACATGATTAATCAGTTTATATTCTTGGAAAAATGATTAATTCTGAATTATTTAAGTTTAACACAAGACTAAGCGTCAGGTTCTCAAGTTTTTCATTCAAATTTCAATCTCCCTGAAATTGTTGATGAAAAGACTATTTTAAATTCAAACTTATAGAAAGACATTTTCAAGGATATTTCTTTCAAACACAAATAAATTTTTCGACATTTAATTTTCAAGAAAATCTGAAAGCAACTCTCCATTTAAAATTCAAAAAAAATAAACATTAACTTGATCTTTTTTTTTTTAAACCAATTTTCGACAGTTCATTGCACTGCAGAAATACACAGTAACATATCGTATGCTTAGCGAGTTTTCGATCAGTTTCCAAAACTAAGTTTGAGCCTCGGATAATTTGTTCGGAGCGTCCGCTGTCGATATCGTCCGGTGGACCCTTATTGAGTTATTAGCGGATCGCTAAAGATAAACGTGGACCAAGCGAGAGTCCTTTTGAGAGATTCCGGAAGATTATGTTAGTCAGAGAACTTAATCGGATGTACTGGCATGGAAAATTTTGAAGATTCCGCCTGTGAAATGGACAATCTGTGTCCCGTCGACGAAGTCCTTTCTATATATGTAAACTGTCACGTATCCTACTATCAATTATAGTTTTGTGTCATTAACCAATCTTAATTGTACGAATTATATATATATTTGTAATTTTTGTTATATAATATGAAATTGCAAACGATATGTTTTTTTAATGAAATTCTTAAAAATTCAATTCAATTATTTGAATCAGGCATTTTCTAGATTTTTATATACTATATTTCAATTTTTTTTAAATTAAAATATGAAAAAAAAGGCTAGATGCGTTAATAATAGAAATTAGATTGAAAAAAGAAAGTTTTCAATAATCGTTCATAATATTTAACATAAAAAAATCTTCTGCACATTAGTGCAGAAAACTTAAAATCATCATATTAATACATACATATCTACTCAATTTTATTTTATTTGAAACATATACTCAAATCCAATCAAAAAACAAATTTTCAAATATATTTTTTAGGATTAACAAAAAAAATCTATAAATCCCAATTATTTTTTTCCGAAACAACAACCAATCAACTATCGACATACCTTGAAAAAAAAACGATCAAAACGTCCCGAAAAACCAGCACCATTATTATTCGTCGACAATGGATTTCTCAAGAAACTACCGAGTCAAAAAGTGTCGATTTTCCACCACCCACTCACCCGACGATTATTGTCGGCCGATTGTGGCCAAAGTTGGCCCTTTGTATTATATTCGAAGGGAACTTTCGACGTCCACTGCCGACCGAGGAGTTCTCTTTTCGGCGAAAGTCGGGGATTTGAGCTGCTCCAGATTAAATGTCGCGTTTTAAGGTCCGTGTATTTTTAAGTTGGGAATTCGTGTCGATTGGTCGTCGTGAAAGCTTACGTCGGAAAGTTCGTGACGTTCGCAAGAACATGGTCTGTACTTAATGTGTGTGTGTGTTTTTTTTACGTTTTTGTGTGAGTGCGCTTTAAAATTAGTGCTCGGTCGTTTTGCGAAAAGGAAATTTATTTTTGATGAGGTTAATACTTAATGCTCGGTAGAAATTTGAGATAATGGTGAATTACTAATTTGGTAAAATAATTGTTTCGAAAATATTTCGTTGTTCGTTGAAATTATAAGAATTCAAAAATTTTATCTAATTATTTCCAATTTAATATTAAAATTATTGCTTATTAAAATATTATATTTAATTAGTAACTCAATTAACAAAACAACGAAATTTTTATGACAGCAAAATATTTTTCATAGAAAGTATATTAATTTTCAAACATAATAATTACCCATAAATATAGTAACGTTACATTCACAATAATATTTTAGTATAGAAGAATTTATTATTATAATTGAATAATGTTGTTTTGTATAATATAGAACGGAGAACTCTGTACAAACTGTTGGTTTTATTGCCAGAAACAATTAAAGCTAATCCGACAGTCAATTTTAAATCACCATCTCATTTAAAAGCTCTAGCGCTAAGATTCCGCGAACAAAACAATCGAGGAGGAAAAGCAGAAAATGAGCACGATAAAATACACTTTAATTTTTCAACGACTGAAGAAAAAACTCCAGAGGAAGAAAGAGGGACTTTTGTCTTTTTGTCGGCGAAGGCGCTGCACTAAATTACCACAATTTCGCGCCGCCATAGAAAGGCGATCTGTGGTCCCTTTGAAACATCCAATGTCCTGTTAATTTTCCCTCTCGTTTCACTCCCCACTGAGGGTAGGCAATTATTCGTTAATTTGGACATTTTCTCGGCTTGGCCAAGAGTTTGGACAATCAATCTTTTTATTGTTTCGTGCCAGTGGGAATTGGCTTTCAACGAAACGTGCAGATGGCAACTATAATATTTTCTTGAGTCTTATATAATATTATATTTATCATTTGATATATTCTTGAATTAATTGTATAATTGTGTTTTCTGTGAAATTTGTTTCTACGAGAAATAATTTAGTTTTCTCTTAATTACGCTCATCACAAAAGGAGATCCTTCAATCATTGAAAACGTCCCTTCAAGAACAAAACTCCTGAACATTTCCGACTGGTTCTAAAAATAACTAAATCCTTCATCAAACTAAAAACAACCCTTCAATTCGGTATAGTGATTGAAGCCAACGAGGAAACCATCAACAAATTGATACAAATTAGGGCAACATTGAAGGACATCCGAGAACAAAACTCCTCAACATTACCAGTCTTGTCTCGGAGCGCTTTGAAGCCCTCATTTGATGAAAAACAACCCCGCCATTTAGCACATCGACCTAAGAGGAAACAGTTGACAAATTGATATAAATTAGCACGGCCGGTGTTGAGGGATACCCGAGAAGTGGTAAATGCGCAACAAAAGCTCGATCGGCACGTTTTGTTCAGCATCCCAAGACACATCTCCAACAAAACGTCGTCAACTATTTGTCTTGCTCCGAGAAAACTAATTTCAAGTTATGAAGCATCGAGAATTCCCATCGCCCCGTGGGCCCTCCATTTTTGTCGGAAAATTTGCCACTTTTGTTTCGGTACGGGAAAGTTGACGATATAAACGAGCCACTTGTCTATTTGTCATGTATCAAAACGAAAATAACGTCGTGTATCAAAAAAAGTTTTTATTCTTTTCTGTTTGGTTTTTATTTATTTTCGATGTCTAAAAAACATAAAATATTCGTCTAACACTTCGGTATTAGTTCATTTAAAAATATATATAAATTTAGATGTTATGTAATAATGTAAAAATTATGAAATATTTTTAAAATTTTGAATAATTCTTAAATTTTAATGTTCGATAAATTATTTGAGCCGGAAAAGCGGGCTATTTTCAAAATGAATTCGTTCAATTTATAACTTTGACTTTAAATGAAATTATGAATGGCTCTACTTGCGCACGGATAATTGCTCCAGATAAAACAATATTTTCGGGAGTTTTATAAACGGAATAATTAAATTATTCATGAGCAAAAAGTTTTGGTATAATATGCTTGTTAAAATATAGTAAAATTCGGGGGAGGTTTGTATTTTAAACGACTTTCGAAGAAATTTGACGTTGAGCCTACGCGAAAGGGTAGTTATTTCGCTTCGCAGAATTACTTTGAGGACATTCCACAAATAGTTTTGTGAATGAAGCGCCGAAACACATTTCAACTATGTCGCTTTACTCGTTTATAAAATATCATTATGTACGGTTGTGTGCAATTTAAATAGTGAATATATACAGAACGAACGAACCGTGAGTAATTCTTGTACGAAAGTTACGTCGAACGCACTATTGCGGTATTCGAAAGTATTTCCATTAAAGTTAAAAGAATCAAACAAAATGTATACCGCATAACAAACAGTTAGATATTTTTAAATTTAATAAAAAGACGATAAACAGTAAAAAGTAAATTTCCCATAAAACATTCTAGACCAAAAGTTTTCAATTTCAAAACTTGCAGTAAGCGCAAATGTGAAAACACTTCTCACTTGCGCATCCGGCTTAACATGAATACTTCATTATAAGTTCTTTTCTAAAAGTACATACGAAAACACTTATTTCGAGCGACTTTTTTCCAACATTTATTCCAGCACTGCGTCACATACAGAAACGAAAACAACTCGGCCAGAAACTCATCTCTGCACGAACCCTTTACGAAACTCACCTAGACTGAGTTTCCTCGCCAATGCCTCAACTTTTCGACTCGCGAAATAATGCAGAACTTTTCCAGAAACGTCGAGACGACAAATTTTTGGGTCCTCTTTAATTCCCCGACCTCTTTTTGTTCGTACACATCCGATTCGAAATCCGGCCTCGGTCTCATGACATATGATTCCATAAAGCCTCCATTGTAACAAGATTCTAATAAGTCTTGCGAGCTGAGACCCGATTTTGCCAAGGTTTGATGTAAATCTTCCTTTTTCATTGTCTAACTGAAAGGCTATTGTGCGTGTTGTAGACTGTGAGTTAACAATAGAGGCAGTTTTTCAGTTTTGCGTCGTTTTTGTAGGCGAATTTTACATTTCGGGTTTGCAAGAATAGAGTGTTTTAACGATCGATCCTTGAAATATTATTGAAGAATTTATATAATATAATAAAATATAATTGATATAAAATTCAAGTCGAGTTTCAATGAATACGAAAAAGGAATTTTTATTCACAACTCTGATTTGCAAAGTATTTATGCGTTGTGCTCGGTCGACCATGGAACGACAGCACTTTCGCGCGCTTTTCTTGAGAAATTTAAAACTTCCTTATTAAAATTCTAGATGCGAAGTCACTTCTAAATTCCCCTTTTGGTTTTAGCAATCGGTCGGGTCAAATTTATATTAAATTTATTCGAGAGTTCAGTGGTTGTGTCGGTTTAATCACATCGATTCAATCTAAATATTATATTATATGTTATACGGCACGTTACTATACAGTTCTGCAACGGATTGAGCTGTGATAATTGTTGGTAACCGATGGCTTTTGCTATGATAGCTTAAGGGTTAATGTTCATGGCATATGGTCATGAAAGCGTGACTTATATTATATTCTACTTATTTGAATAAGACATATAATATGCATTTCAAGTTTATGCTTACAATTAGAATGAATTTCATCACTGGTCAACGTCCATCAAAAAGATATAATAAATATAAAAACATAAAAGTAACACCCTCAAAGGAATCACACCCAGAATTTAGCTGAGCTTTAATTAAAAAGTTCACCGAAAGTGTTTCTGGAACCGGGCCCGGAAGTTTAATACCGCGCCTCAAAAACCCATCCCCATCTCTGACATGGGGTTGCGACGCTTAAAGAGGACTCCACAGCGTGGATAATTAACTCTTGTGGAATTGCAAACAGCCAATAAAGCACGAAGAATAGTTCACGTCGTCTCCCACTTTCTAAATCTTCCCGCACGGCCAACTTTATAAGCTCCCGATACGACGTAAACTCGCCAGATTTATACTCGAGCCGTTATTATGACATTCGTGTGCTCATGTAGGCTCGAATGTGTGTGTGTGTGTATGTATTTTTCTAGTTTATATATGTATGTTGTAGAAGTTTGAGAAGTTGTGCCTTCAGCGGCTCTCGAACTGTCGGCGAGGTTTTAACGGCTCTTTCGCTGGGAAAATTTGCGAGTGCGGCGTTAATGTTTTACACGTAAAAAATTAAAGTATGTAAAATACGACGTGAAAAACGTATGTGGGGTTTTTATATTTAGAAACGTAAAATATTGTGCGTGCAGAATTATGCGGATGTCGTTTTTTGCTTTCAACATGTATCTGAAATATCTCGCTTAATTTATGTAGCGAAATTTTCACGACTTTTATCACTGGAATGATATATGCATACCTTTTACTTGGAACGTGTCGATGCCGGCAGAAAAATCTGGAAAACAAAAACAAACATTATTTCAACATCTCGATTTTCATAGAATACGGGATGGATATGCTAAATTCAGGTATTAAATTCCTCTCGTAAATAGTAAATCTATACAGAGCCACAGAAGGGATTTCCAAATAAGCCAAGCTCTTAGCGATTCTTAGATAAGCTGCTCATTGAAATATTCAAAACTCCGCTAGCCCGGAGAAGTAAGTCCATAATAATAACCACATTGTTTAATGCACCGACCGCCCGAGAGCAAAACCTTGTTTCGCGGTAAATAATTCCGAATGCCTTAAAACTGATTATACGGGAGGTCGTACGCGACGTCTTCGGTATAAATTTTGGCGAAATTACTTATTCATCGTGAGAGCGTCTCGAAATTTTTTTCGGTGTCTTTTATTGCGTATTAAAACATAATAATTTCAAGTCACGTTTTATGTAAATTTTTTTATATAAAGCCTTTTTTCGCGCGGGGGGCTTCGTATGGTGTACGAGATAAAAATCAACACGATTTTTCATCATTTAAGTACAGAAGGAACGTTCCCTTCGTCACTTTTAGTACGACATTATCTCGGCCCAATATTTTTATACGCGCAACATATTTTTATACAATTCGCGTTTGAATAAATTGGCCATAATTTTGATTAAACGACCTCTGGGTGCGGTCGTTTAAAGTATTTGGTTTAATTGGTTGATATCAGATGGTGATGCTTCGGAAAATTTTATATAAAATATGTAATATATGCACTATATTATACAATGGTATATAATAATTAAACTGCGAAACCTTTCATATGCTCGTATTACTAATTCTATTCATGCTTTGACAGTTAGTTGCTTTCAGTTATGATTATGAAACTCGTCCAAATTTCGGGATTAATCGTTTTGCATTACGCAAATAATTTCATCCTATTTCCAGGATATGGTGAAATAACGTAACACGCACAACGATATTTCTAGCTTTTTTACTTTTTGCTATTTATTATTTTGTGAAAGTTGATTTAATCAAACTACGTTCAACTTATGAAAACTGTGAAGGAAATAATAAATTCATATGTATCAATATATAATATTATACATTAATATTGTAGTATCTCTAGGAAAAAATGTCTAAAGTAATTTGGAAAAACGTTAACATTGTACAGCGATATCAAAAGCCGTTTTTATCGTTCTCACAATTTTTTTCGTGAAAAATGACCAAGGCAACTTATAATTTGATAGTTGGTGGCGTATTTTTTCATCGTTAGCGATATATGAATATAAATCATATTAATTTTTTCGATGTCATTAATCATTCTTTCAATTATATTTTGTGAAATAAAGTTTCATCGTTTCCTTCAGTAATATTTTCCTCGAAAGCTTTCCAATATTTCAACGGAGCGCTAAATTTCAATTAAAAATACAGCTTATTTCTCTCATAATACTAAACCGCAATAAATTTCAACACGATGAGAATATTAATTTATTTCGTTTTGAAACGTTATATTGAATTTTAGACCTAACGAATTTCTACAAAAGCTTTTCTATGATATCTTATCGACCATTCCAAACATTTGTAATACAACACAAATATCATAAAACGAACGCGGTATTACAAACAGTTATATTTTCTCTATCATTCTACATACTCGACAATGAAAAAGAAATTTATTTATACACGTACACATTGAACCGTGGCATCTCATCGTAAAGTGTTTTTATATAAAAATTTTCCATCCTTACGTACATCGCAGCCATGGGCTTACGACCAATAAAAATGACAATAAATTGAAGTTAGAATATTCCGTAATTTCTACGCAGTTTTCTGTAAGGAAATCATCTAGACAATTGCATTTACAAGTTATGCCCTCGTAGAACCACCCTCGTCCATGATGAACAACGAACCGAAAAGCGTTCTTACTATCCTTGCGGAGGCGTGGAAAACTGTCGCCAAATTTTAGCGACGAGGGAAAATCTTTTCTCTCCATAAAAAAGTGCCGTAAAGGGCGGCCTTTATTACCTGTCATCATCGAAGAGAAAGAGAAAAGAGCCTAATTTGATCCATGGAAGATGGCGTCGTGAAAATTTGACAAAACACGTGTAACTCGAACGGACGCATCAACTATTTCCGTGTTTTATGACCTTTTTCCATCAAGGTGAAATTTGCCTGCGGCCGTATATTTTTCAACGTTTGTATTTTATTTCAAAGTGGTGTTTTACGTTCGCGCTGTATTTTTCGCCATATAAATTTATTAAAGGTCATCTTTGCGTTTCGTTTTATTTGCCTTGTATATAAAAGTGTCAATGGTTGTTTTGTGAATGATATAAATTTTATGATTCATCTTGACTTGGTATACTTTGAAGAATGGTGGTTATTTTGAGATTTATTGAAATTTTGAATAAATGCATTTATTACGTGTTCATATCATACTAGCGATAGTGTCCGGCGTTGCTCGGGACTCGGCGTTTTAAATCAAATTATTTTTTAAATGGTGATCGGTCAAACAATATATGGGGGGTTTTGAGTTCTGGGAAATATTTTCCCCCTACTTTGATGATACGAAAACCTTCTCAACAAAAAATATTTGTTTTATAAATATAAACCTTCATATCATGTATAATATATGAATTCTTACAATTCAGTTTTGTGGATTGCAAAAGCATTTTTCCGAACGAAAAAAATATTCGACCAACATCGCTATTATAAATGAAATGTACAGTTGTATAAAAGTACAAGTGAATTAATTTCAACATATTTTAGCAAAAGCACAAAACAGTCAATCTTCCACGCTATTCACGACCGTTTATCCAAACATCGAACGGATATATCGTCCCGTTTTCACCTTTGTTCGGCGGGGACATATTTTCGATATTCTCCGGGCGAAAATAACGTCCTATTGTGTGTAAAATAAAGAGAATCGCATCGCAAAAATAGAAAAAAGTCAAAATAGTTCAGGAAACACATTACGGATAAGATAAGACTTTTCAGATTGGAGCATGGCCAAGAACCCTTTCGCCGAAAATCTAATATGTGGTATTTCGTACCGTGCACAAAAAGCAAACATTCGACTAATTTATGCCGTACTCAGACCGCATCAAAAATAAAGCTTTCGACCCATCAGAAAAATTGTGTATTCTTATAGTAAAAAAAAATCGCTTGATATCCGTTTCAAAACGATTTTTTTTCTCAATTTTTGAGGCGGGATTACCATAAAAAAGGCACTAAGCTTTGATGTCTGCCTGTGTATATTATAAAAATTTTATAAATATTTAACTATTTGTGACGACGTCATAAAAAGCAACGACGATCTTTTTCTTATTTCCGGTTTATAATTTTAAATAATGGCTTTTTTTATTTTTACAGAAAAAATAAAAATGTCGAAATAACACCAAAGAAAGGGCACTCTATGAAAATACAATTAAAAAAGGAGTTAATTTGCTTGAAATCGACCAATGTTCGCGAAGAGATTAATTCCTTCCCACTCGCGGAACCTTTTTCATTCTTCTTCAAAGACGGATAAGTGTCTCGCTCCAAATTGAGGACTTAATGAAGTTTGACATTGATGGAAATTAATCTAAGTAAAACAAAGGAAGCGCTTTTAAAGACGAAGCGGAAAAAAAAACAATTCCCAATTTGATCAAATACGTATTTTTTACTCAGATAGAGCACCAACGAACACTGTCCCTAACAGTATTTCTTCAACGAAAAAAAAAACCAATAAAATGGGAAAATTCAGAAAGTGAATTTGGACGGGCCAGTGAATGAATTCTAATGGACTCGAGAAGAAGTTACCGTACGCGAACCCTCGCCAGGTCGTATTCAAAACTTTATTTTTTCCACAATTCATCCCTCCGAGTCCCACACCAATCGGTCAGGCTGTATCTCGTTCGTGGCACGTGATCGAAATGTAATTTTGTATATGTGGAAAGTCGATTCCTTTCGCATGTTTTGCCCCTTTGACTCAAAGACCCCGACGAAATATTGTTGAGGTCCAGCGCCCTGTGAAGTAATCCGATCAGAAATTGGCAACGGTAATGAAAGGGCTTCCCATACCCAGCCCTTAGCGATTCCTTCTGTTGTTTATTTTACCCTGGAGCACAAAAGCCTTAGACCAGCACTGGATATAGAATCGGGGGGCAAATGATGATCGCGATCGACGGACTCGCGGCATGAATAAATAAATATGTAAAAACAATGAGTCGGGATACGTTACCAAAACACTAAACGTCTTATCTCGGAACCCAGCCTAAAAGCCTCCCGGGTTGGTGGGCAGGTCTCGGTGCCTTTTTCACAGCAATATACGACTTGCTTCTAGGTAAGCGAATCAAAATAAAAGTTTTTCGGTTGTTCTCTTTTGTATACGCCTATGCGAATTGGGTGGAATGAGGCTTGCTAAAAAAAATCGCTATCTACTCCCTTTTCAGCGGCGTTCGACGATTGCCGATCGTCGCTTTTTTACCGGTTTTTATTTCGCTGTGTTATCTTCAACAGAATGTAAGAGCGGGCATCTTTTGAATAATCGAGATAATAAATCGATGACGGCGCTACAATAAAATTTGCATGATATTACTATATTATTCCGAATATAAAATAACCATAGTATTGTATATTTGTCGTATTCGAACTACTCTGTGGTTGTTTTATAAGCGACCATTTTCTTTGTTTTAAAAAAAAAAATGTTGAAAAAAAACAATTGCATTTTTTAACATCATCAAAACTCCTTATGAATCATGATATATTAAAAATTTCATTATTTATATGAAATTTTATAACATCGGGAATAAACAAGGATTACTTGAGATTAATTAATTAACACAATCAAGATCAAAAACGCCCCTACAATCGGCTCGGATCTCGAAATTAGATGTCTCAGACTTGTCGCCACCCGATTGGTTCTACCCAAACGTCACAACATCGAATCTCCAGCATTCCACCCGAAAATAACATTGTAATCTAATGATGGATCGAGCAAATCCGGCGTTTTGACTTCGATTAATAGATCCGACGCAACGGTCCCGGCGGGAAACGAAACGTGATCTTGGCGTAGACAAATGGATTCGAGCGACTCATAGAAGGGAATTCTGGATCCAAGATCCAGGAAATGTGTTGGTTTGAAGTCATATGGGATGCAGGGAAAAAATAGTTACGCTCGTGTTTGATTGATCGACGGGGAGCGAGCGAGAATTTATGGAGAGCGTTTGCCTTATCGAAAAGCGATATTGAAACACCGTCGTGGAATTATGGGAAAATAATGACAAAACTGACGCCGTTCACTTTCTGTATTTTTGTACGAAGTTGTTGTTTTTAGAACGTCAGATTGTGATGTATCACAAAAATTCAAAAGCGAAAATAACGGTATTGATTCAAGTCCGAATGAATGCGATGGATAAATCATTTTAAGTATCCTTTATTATATTTTTTATTAGATATGAAACGTTAAACGATATCTCGAAGTGATATGCATCATGTCGCCTATAACCTTGCGTAATATCTTTTGCTGGAGAAATTTCCCTAGTAAATCATGTAAGAATGATGCAATAAAAAAATTCCTACTTATTATTATATGCGTACAAAACGGACAAATATCGTTCGGAAAATTTCATCTGCGCTTGTTTATATAATCCGATGATATAATAGAATTGGTTGAGCAATGCTTAATCAAACATTTATTACTGTAATAATGAGAAGATAGGTCAAACGTAGTATTTCATTATCGCAGTAATCAGAACTGCTCCATTTCGCGTTTACACTATTTTACACATACTTATCGACACAATTTTAGTACATAATGTAATGTAAGAGAGAGAAATTTAATTTCAATTAAACGAAGAGGACATAAATACATGTATATAATATTAGACACTTTGTTTTCAAGAAACTCTATAATGGAGCATCTTCAGAGTATCTCGTAAATAATGAAGAATTTCGTGACACGTTTTCTAGAACACTTCATCAGAAGATCATTAAAATTATATTGCTTTACAAAAGTTCAATCTTTATATCTTACATTAGGCATTTTCATCAACGTGGAAGCTGATAAGAAAGTTAATCGGGTAACCAATATTTACATAAATTATTTCTAAAACTGATAAAAAATTTTACTTTAATATGTAAACATGCTATGTTCATAACATTATATCATATTCAAAAAGAGAAATGTGAAAATTAATAACATCATCAGATCAATAGTACACTGCCACATTCATCTAATAACCATATTACGTATCGTTTAGCTACAAAGTTCGACAAAACTAACGATCGATTGAATCAAAATAATTTACTATAACTTAATCATATCAAAAATTTTCAATAATTCATACAGTAAACATTCTTAAACGGTGTTCAAACTTCAGTTGCACATTACTCCCGCACGGGTGCGATAATAGACTGCGTCTGTCGGCAATTGAATTAAAATTTTAAATTAGCGCTAAAATATCCCGGTAATAAACAAGGTTTATGAGACTGTATATCTTCGGGCTTATACCCGGCGTGGAGGGAACGTGTTCTCGCGTGTTTGAAGCGATATATTGAATTGATTACAAAGCGCAAGTGTTCGCCGTTATGCTAATTGGCTCACTCGCTGGCTTCGCTTCATTTACAAAGTATACAAATTTCACGATCTTTCGGGACAAAGGTGTGGCTCACATTATTAGGGATAGCTCGAACACAAATAAGATGGGTTTAGCTAATTTTCGGGCGGGTAGCGATGGGAAAAATCTGTGGGTTGATCGGTAAATGGCGTGGAAATCGTACAGGTTGGGTATGTTGATTTTGTATATTGGATTACACATATATCGTGTGGGGGCTTTGCTTAAAATAAATTAATCAATACATTTTCCAGAGTTATTATTTTTGTTTAATTTAATATGCAATTTGTAAAAATATTTTTATAAAATTACCCAAGAAAATGTAATGTATTTAAGGTAAAAGCTTTAAATTGTCCACATAACAGCCAGCAACTGTCTGGTTTATAGGCTACCACGAAATCCAGATTAAGCATTATGTGTCTTTTTCTTCTGAGGTTTTACGAAAAATAACATTTTTGTTCTTTCTATCCTTGCCTATTTATATAACCTGCTGCAGTACATATCTAAAAAAGTTGTGCAAATTTGAAAATATTGTGATATAAATTTGTAAAGAATCTAGTTGTTTCCGTAATATTTGAAATATCGAAAAGGGTCATATTTATTATATTTCATTGCATTATAAATACTTTTACATTATTACAATTTTGTATAAGATTGAAACTGTCTTTGGGTTCATAATAATCTTGTGCAAAACATATGCGAATATCGCAAAATCTGCGATATAAATCTTTATAAATATTATACACGGCAGAATTAACCGAAATTGTTTGTTTCGCGCATAAAATATATTAGTTCGAATGTCAACCGTTATCGTTGCGTATATGATCCAGAGGTAAACGGTAAATTTTATTGCTAATTAATCTGCACCGGGTACCATTTACGGTAACCGCCCGGCAATATTCACCCGCCGAGAATTCGTCGACAATAAGCGAAAATTTCGACAATAAACACCTGCCGCTTATTTGTATTAATAATTTCCGCGAAAACAACACCGTCTGTTATTTTCCCAAAGAAAAATCTTTTCTTGTCATATCTTTTCGGCGAAGATCAATTATTTCGTCGACCACAAAGATATCTTCAAGGCTTTTACCGCGCGCGTGTCAAAAATAGCACACATTATACATATAACTCATAAGAAAAAATTCGATTAAAACTTATATAATTATTGTAAAATTTACGACGTTCGAACATCGCTTTTATCTCACATTTTTATGGCATTATAAAAAAGTTAATTTTTCGAGTCGCGCTCGTAAAACGCAGATATTCAAGCCACTCGGGAGGATTAAACAAATTATTAATATATCCTACTCCGATGCGCAAAGCTGACAAAATTATCGCCGACCCATCTCCATTAATTCGAATCGATTGCTATCGCCATAAAATATTGGCCGTCATAAACAAAACCGCCAAGATTATAATGACCAGCTAAAACTATTCGAAAATGGCACAATCGCGCCGTTCCCGCATATGTGCTCAGTTTCGATTTGCAAAAATATCGATTACGAAATACAATTGTGGCGTTGGGATGCAATCGAACGAGCAACTATGATATTGTTGAAAGTTATTAGCCTGATGAAATTTCAATTAACCTACATACGGATAGCGCTTATCGATCTAACACATTTATTTCTGTTACTGATTTTATCGAATGTGTATTTATTATGTTGAAATTATGTTGGTAAATTATGTTGAAAAATTTTATATAATTCAGAAGAATTCAATCAATTTTCAAATGATAATAAATTTAAGAATTTCAGTGTAGTGAATAATCGAAACTAGTAGTAAAAATAACTGAAAGGAATTCAATTAATAAAAGGATAAGTTTGCACTTTAATAATTAATCAATTTCAATGTTCATTATATTAAATTTATCTTTATATTCATAATATTATTGTAATACAACAAAATCAACCAATTTTCCTCCATGAAACGAAAAGACAAGATCTGAAACAATACCAAGCTTTCACGGTTCGTAGCGGAATCTCTTACTTTCCAGTTATATACAGTTTGTTTGTTTTCATGATTTGATAGCGCCATTCTTGTATGAGATTCGACATTATATTAGTTTTCGTATAGTCGTGTGTATGTTTCTCGTTATTAGGACAAATAAACCTTCATAACCGCGTTTGGATAAAATGGAAACACCAGCTTTCAACACTGTATGTTATATAACGGAAAATGGATCAAGCTCGATGGGAAATGTTACGATCGCAATAATATAAACACCAATCGGGTATTTCGCTCAAACTGAAATTTCTGGAAAATATCACTTTCATTAAACGAATTGCTTTTGTTTTTGAACACTCAAGCACCTTTTCGAGTTCCGGGCTATTTTTGGGAAACAAAGTTATTTTTATTACTACATTAGAACAGTTATAATGAACGAACTTTTAATTACATATTTTGAAGAATATTCTTATGTGTTATGCTGTACTTGAAGAAAGTAAAGTACCGGTTTCTTTTATCTCAAGAGAAAAAAATAATGAGCACCTCATTCTTTGAAGCACAATATAACACTCCAGTATCCTATTTTAATAAAAAAAAAATAATGTGACAATGCGCGTTATGAAATACATTGTTCCCTTTTACATTTTATTTCGGCGTCTTGATTTAATAAATATTGCCTTTCTTTCTGTATCGTCCCATGCATTTTTCTCGAAGGAAAACGAATATAACGACGGCAAATATCTTAATAAATTTCAACCCATCTCTGACTTGGCTTTGCATACGTCTTTTCGACCCTTACACGCCTTCACCCTTCATCCTCTAATAAATTTCATAGTCATGTGTGTGCTTTTTTATTCAACTGAGAAAGATCCTTACGTCCCTGCGCGCTCGTTTATTGCCCTCCACAGTGGGTGAAATAAATAAATTTCAGGATACGAAACGTTTCAGCCACTCAGTGCGAAAAGGACCAACAAAAGTGTGCTTTTTTCTCGCCGTCAATGATCCGTGGAAAGTTTTGTATTTGCCAAATAAATTGCTTTTCTTTTATCAGCAATGTGGCTCATATTATATTCGAGATGATCGATCATGCAATATATTTTCGGCGGTTTTTTTTATAAATGTTCAACTATACAAAAAATATGTGCCAAGAAGATTTTTCTGTATTTATAATTTAATTAAAATTTAATGTGTAAATTTTATGTGTATAATAATGTCATGTAATCGATTTTTTCCATATGTGAAAAATCAATACTTCGTAAATATAGGTTGGTTTTCAGAGTTAATTTCTCTGCTTTTTGTGTATTTTTTCTTGGTAATGAAACAATCTTAAAAGATTATTGGAAACTAAAAGTAAATCAAAATTTCTCAAATAAAACAAAGGAAGAAGAAAGAACGATCAAATAACGAAACGTAGCAAATATAGAAAAGTGTGGAGAGGTACTCAAAATGAACATTATACATTTAACCTTTACCAAAGAACCTTTTATTTAACAATAAATAAAAATTATTTATATCAAATTCAGTAATTTACTTATCTTAACATAGTCGTTCTTTAAAAAGATATTTTTGATACATTAATATTATAATAAAATATATTATAATGTAAACATTTCATAAATTTTGAGATTAATCTTTCAAAAATAGAGCCACCATATCAACACCAGTTTTCTTTTTTAATGGTTTTTATGCATGAAATTAATATTTTCACGTCATATCCAAATCCAACCTTTAAAGTAAAAAAACTAAATTGATAGTTTTTGCCACTAAAAATACGCATGTTAACGTAATAAATTCACAAAAATTTACATAACACAACAATGTCAAATTAAACAAACAAAAATTTGTTAAAATTACAATCGCACTATTTCAAAATATCATCTCGAATATGAAATCAATTCAAAAAATTAAATCAACAGAATACAAAGTGCCATACAATACGTATTCCATTATAAAATTTATATACGTAAAGCTCTCATAAAAAAGGCCAACCGAAACCACGAAAAAGCTCGATCCGGACGAAAAACCTAAAAACAAAAAATAAACACAGACAGACGCTCGACGATTTTTCCCTTTATTGTAAATCGGTTTTGCCGTGTCGGAATAATACGTCCTCAGCAAAGATCCGAGAAAAGGGACGAAAAAATCGCGACGACCTAAAACCGTGAGGGCCAATAACCGTTCCGTCATAACGGTCCGACGATGGCCCGATTGCGTCTTTTCGCGCCTTTTTCCACATTTTTCCAACACTCGAACATGAATATAAGAAGTTACGTTGATGGTCGTTGCCGAAATGCGACACCCCGTTGTTGATAATGGCGTATACGAAGCCCGTACTGTTTTCATAATACCGATTATGGCGAAAGTTCATCTTGTCTTTTATCATGGAAGAGATTTGAAATTGGTTCAAAGTCCATTTTAGAATCGTTTCGAAAGATAGAATTTTTGTTGAAATTGGTTATGTTTTAATTTAGATTTTTTTTTATAAACGTATTCCTTGATATTTGATAATATGTCAGTTAATTTTGTGTCGTCGTAATTCTATGTTGCGTTATATCATATTTTATACGTCGTTTAATGTAAATTTATGTACTATGTGGTTCGATTTGAAATTTATCAAACCTCAATGGACTATGGTGGTTTGTCGAATAGTCCTCTCGAGGAAAATTCTGGTGACATTTGATGACATTATCTAATGCCTCAGTGACTAACTATTGCTCGTAAATGTCAAATGGGTTTTTTTTGTGTAACAAGATTTAAGCAAACGTAATTAATACGAATCAGCCGTTAATCCTGTCGATGTCCCGTTGTTGTGCGACTTATCTATATTCATTTGTCAATTCGTCTCTTATCTCGTGCGGGAAAAATTCGCTCACGTTCTATGGACTCCTTTACATATTAGAGTGAGCTGTCAAATATGGGGCTTCGCAACGAAAATAAGAATGATATTCCTCATTTCGCATTTTGACAGACAGGCGCGCTTCGATCTTGACAACGTCGTTTTATTGAATACGAAAACATTGTGAAACATCGATATGGCCGCAAGAATACACGAAAATTTTCTCGGTACCATAATCGCTCAATTTACCATCGTTTTTATATGTTTGTTTAGATTTGAGGTAAAAAAAATGGCTTTCATTCTATTATATTATATTATATCGCGTATATCACGTAGTTCTCGAATATCGCAGAATTTCTTTAGTAGGATCATTTTTTTGCTTTGACATTTTATACCATAGAAAAAATCGATCGATACAGACAAAAGAAATGTAATTTCATCAATCTGTCTCTTGCCAAATAATTTCAGGATAACATTACGTGAGTGTTCGTCTAATGGTCACAACTGTGTCGCTTAGCGTTGATGAAACAATATCTTTGACGAGGTCAAATAATCAACTCATACTATTTTTTCGATGAGTTATTCTAGGGGAAGATTCCGTGTAATAAATTATTCATAAAATTTTACAACATTTTATATCGTAGAACGTTTCACGGAAATTCCGAAGTAACAGTCTGAAAATATTATTTTCCATTAATTAAAGATTCCTTTTGTAAAGACCAAAGATAACTTTTTTTCACTGAATAACATAATTTCTGCCAATATTGAATAAATTGTAAGTTTTAACTCTAGATCCAGCATAATTTAAAAACGCCCAAGTCTACATTATACATAAAGACATTCAACAGAATTACGCGAAGGCTTTGTGTGTGCCCCGTAACTAACCCATATTAAATTCGTACCGAAATCAAATTTTACGATCGACTCGCACACACGATATGGAACAAATTCAAATTGCGTCTGAAACTTTTGCCGAATTTCTACATGTAATAATATTTTAAGTACGCCCACGCCATTGCGCTTTGTCAAAACGCCAACGGGGCCGTCCATTATGGGGCTTCGATTCGAAATTTTGTATCGCCCACGTTCGCTTGCTAACCCAATTATTGGTCTGGTGTCGTCGGGAATTGAGAACCGCCAAAACCGGAATGTTCCCAGATGAATTGGAAATCAATAACAGTTTTGCGAGCGAAACGTTTAATGCTGCGAAGGAAACTCCGGTCGAATTTGCATAAACGCTACATAATTGTGAAGATCAACATATAAGCAAATCAAATTTGCTCACAGTTTACCCTTCGAATAAACTGCGTATAATTCATACATAAGTGATTGTTTGATTATGCTGTTGACGTATTTTCGGTGAAATCGGGATTTAATGAAACATAGTCGGAAATACGATACTTTAAAATTACATTGAATAATTTTTTTTAATAGAAAAAACATAAGGAATTAAATTTAATTCTAAATATTCTTGGTATAATATTTTTTTTTCAATATATTAAAAGATCTATGATAATTTTGATTCGTGATTCAATTTAATTTTATCACGGAATAATAAAACGACGTAATTATTTCGTGAAATTTCAGATGAGAGATTGTTTATGTTTTTATAAATTTGATATTGCATGAAAAAAACTGAATATTTAGCCGGAATGAAAAAATCATTAATTGCTGGCGATTACAGCGAACGCAAAATTATTCCGCCGAAATGAAAAAGAAAAACGAGAACACAAAATAACCGAAGAAATTAGTGTGCGTAACGCACGTACACAAAATAGTAGTATCCCAAATATTTTTTCGATTACGTTTATCACACATCTACTCGAAAATGTAATTCAACGACTCGTTAAGACTTGAACTACGCAAATAAATTGAAATACGAAAAAACACGGACGTTCGTACACAATTTTTTTTGTAAACGTGTATAAAATAAAACGGAAAGTATATACAGCCATACTTTGCTGATTTTGTATTAATTATCACTACCTTAATTGAATTTAATAAAATTAATTTTAATACATTTCCAATTACAGGTACTTACTTGATATATTTATAATGTGCAGTCGCTGTTCGATTCAGATTTGGTGTGCAAAAACAATAAAGGGCTGGGTAATTATTTTGGTCGGCGGCGTTTTCGCCATTAACTAGAACTAATTGCTGACTGAGCGTGTTCAATAAAGCTCTAATTTCGTTAATATTTATTTTTAATCCCGATTTTACGCTTTGCCTGCTCCGTGGCCCTAATCAACCCTTTAAGTCCCGCATCTGCAATTTCGTAGTACTAAAACTATGCCATTTGCTGAATCTCACGGGACACCGGGATATATCAGGGAAATAGAATCGAAACTCATATCATTCACTTCAAAATAGTATTTAAAAAAAAATAATAACAGGAATTTTTAAAAATTTTAGCTGCATCAAATTTGCCGATTCCCAACCATTGATAAAATTACTTTAAAAAAAAAATTGCGTAATTATTAAATACTATTAGATGAGTGATTGACTTTAATAATGGTTTCAATTTAAGGTTTTTGTTAAAACATTTTATGATATTGAAATAATTTAGTATAATAATTAAAGTTTAAAAATGTATACATACAGTTACATGAAATAGTTAATATTTAATGCACCAGTGATTTTTGATTCAACAATACTCGTATATGCCCCCCATGGACCTGTCTCGATATTTAACCCAGAATTTTGCCAATCAAGTGATCTGGATAATCTCCTCGGCACTACGTGTACACCCTGAGGGCCAATTGAGGGAATTATCTGCAAATTTCCCAACAATATCACAACACATGACTCCTCGTGTATGTTGAATGTGGCGGATATGTGACCAAGGGTATTTCTGTGCGTGTTTGATGGGTTTTTCGAATGAAAGGAGACCGTTTACATGTAAAGGACGTTTGTGTGCTGTTGCGAACTTCGATAAATCAAAATGACGGGTGAGAAAGGTGATACGTACACTAAATAGAACACAATAAAATATTCGTGAGATATTGCACGTCAAATGGAGATTGATTGTTATTAAATTTTGTGGCAAGTTTGTGTATTGTATAGTAAATAACCAGGAGTGGTTTCGTTTGTTGCGTCATTCCTTTTATTCCAAAGAAAGTATCAAAATTTATTTTCAGCTTTATTCATTATTTATTCGATAAGAAAACTCGATTTTCTTAGAAAATCTTAATTTTCAGTTAAACAAATATAATAAATCAAACAACGCAATTAAATTTTGAAGCATCGAGTGATATTAAAATTTAAAACAATTAACAGGGGAACTGTTAAAATGTTATTTTATAATCATGAACAAATTTGAAATTCAAATTGCGTAAACGATATTAATTTATAATCATTTTACGTTTCCTATTTTGAATCAAATTTGAACTGCCATAAAACGAACTTTGATGGGAAAACATAAAACATTAAAAAGGGATCGTACATGTCCATCTTCTTCGTTAAATATTTATTTAGTTATGAAGTATTATATCAATAATTTACATCTGACATTTCTCAAACAGTACGGTAATATTATAACGTAATGTATAATATTGTAATTTTGTATGAAATTTTATTTCACACATACAGAAGCTATTTTTTATCTTCAAAATTTTTTGAACAAGATCATTTTATTTTTTCAAATCATTGCAAATTCGTGTATATGCACAAATATGTTATTGTATATTAGATTATTATGATAAAGTATCTTATATCATATTGATAATATAAATTAATTAAAATAATTTATTCAATTATAAAATCGATCCTAAAATAATATAACTTTATATAATATGATGGAATATATGAAACTTGAATAATCATTGGACCATATGATAAATGAACAAAATATTATTCGTTACTACAAAGATTGATTTAACCTTCAACACACTCATCATTCGTCAAATCTACAACTATAATTTTAATATCAAATGAATTTATATGAAATTAAATTACAAGATGAAACTTATTTGATGCTATCAAAAGTCTGAACATCTTTCTTCATAGCTTTAAGTCTCAACATACAAAAATTAACAGAAAATAACCTTCAACTGTGTCAATACTAAAACCTTTCTTTCCCTGACTATCTTAGATTAAAAGTACACAGTCACATTGAACTACTAATATCGTTACAAGTCGCTCAACTCCGATAGTTAATAAAAACCAATACAGTGAGTTCTCGAGTTACACGAATTTGACTTACGTCAATTCATAATTACGCGATTTTGAAAAAAATCGTAATTAATTTATTATTATTATTTTTATGTAATTGTGTTTTATTTCTCTGCGGCGTTTGTATAAATTTCACATACCAATTATTAAAAGAAAATTCATAAAAGACCCGCCTCAAAACTATTGAAAATATCACGATTTTTTGCGTCAAAATTCGCGTCACGCTCGTAGCTTCGAATGGGCCTATAAGGAGGCAGAATGCAACTATACAGTATATTACCATTGTACATATTATTTAAAAAAAAAAATTAACGTTCGTTCGACTTACGCGATTTTTCGACTTACACGAAAACCTTCGGAAAGAATTAATCACGTAAGTCGAGAACTTACTGTAAATTCAAACCATAGGCTATTTTTATACAAAACACGCTTTATATCAATAAGTCCAAAAATTCCGCTTGAAATATTTCGAAAAACAAATCTACTCACGATTGAGTCGATAATTAGCATGACAACCCCAATTTCAGGAATGACGTGTATTATGGGAAACGATTAGCCGTCATTAGGTCGAGTTCGTCCACGTTATAAGCCTCGGGCAGATTGAATCTCACAATTGGATTCGATCGGTCAAACACGAAATGTCACGTACATTCATGTGCGAGCGAGCCCTTACGATATGGTTGATATATCGCCGATGTAAATCGGGGAGATCCGGCGATTTCCATGGTGGAGTTAATTATGGTTTGTATAATTGTGATGCGAATGTTTGCACTTTTAGTTTTTTTTAGTGTGGTTGTGGTTGTGGAAGTTTGAATAAATGTCGCGATGTGAGGTTTTAAGTCGTGAGTTGTATTTTCAAATTGTTGATAAAAGATTTCATTGTTTTGATTGTAATTTTTTTTATTTTATTTTTTAGTATGTATTGCAATGTAACGAAACCGTTAAAATGCATTACTTAAAAGCTTTCGTATCTAAAATTATATTACATACAAAGCACATTATATGTATTATATTGCATGAAAATGGTGAAATTTTATATATCCTTATATTTATATAGAACGAATGTTGCAATTTTTCGTTACTTTTCACTTATATACAATAATTTGACTAAAAATTTTCATTAAATATATCAAAAGAATATTTTAACTATTATCAATGATGAAAATAATACATATTTTCAATTATTATAATATTATTGTAAAGTAAAAAAAAAAAAAAAAAATAGCGCATTTAGAAGATAATACAAAAAATTTCAAAATCGTACTTTTCCTGTTTAC
>JAOXNN020000006.1:2338905-2364634 GCA_028571205.2 Hydropsyche betteni
CCAAGCATTTTGATAATACTTTCTTAAATCATATGTGTTCCTGGTAATTTTGTTGAAACTGCACCGTCTAAAAATCCTAAATTAAATTTAAAAAAATAATTGTCCAAGCATTTTGATAATACTTTCTTAAATCATATGTGTTCCTGGTAATTTTGTTGAAACTGCACCGTCTAAAAATCCGAAACTAAAATCATAAAAATAATTGTCTAACCATTTTGATTACACTTCTGTAAATCCAGTGGTGCAGTGGAGCAGGAGCGTACTGGAGCGTCGCTCCACTATACAAATTTCAAATTTCAATAAACTGTTTGGAATTTAGCATTGGACCTCGAAGCTTCGAAGTCAAGTGTTCAAGACATCTGGATGTAATAGGGAAGGTAAAAAAAATGACAAACCGGTACCACACGAATTGACCGAGCAGTGAAGAGAACGGTATGAAATTGAAATAAAATTCAACTTTCAATAATTTAAACGGTCAAAACATACAAGAAATAAATTACCATCCCAATTTCCAGGAAAAAATCAAAAAGCAACCGTTATATTCTTCCAGTAATTCCATTCAAAATAAAATCTAATAAATTCGAAAGACAAAAGCGAAAAAAAAGACAGGAAGAGAGTGGACACAGTGACAGCGACGGAATACGGTATTATTCAAATGGGTCACCAAACAATAATTCCCGAAGAAGTTTTCAGGCAGGTCGAACTTTCGCCAACTTCACACATTTAATTTAACTTTGTCCGCGACGGAGTGGCGGCGACTTTTCTGAAAAATTGCATTAAAACACCGCATTTTTTCGCACTTCGTTTCCCGGCCCGCTCTTCGATTTAATAACAACATAATCATAATAAAGGGCGCCAAAACGGCACCTTTGTATTATTACATCCGACGCGAAAATTTTCTTCTGAAAATATATACGAAAAGTTCGGCGATGATGTTTATTGATTATGATTTGATGCGATATATTTTTTTTATTCAGAAACGCTTGCATTCTTCATATTCGATTGCACGTATATAATAAATCGAAAAGTGAAGTGAATGAGAAAATCACGGAAGGAAGGAAATGTCGATTATGTGTCTCGGGGCAATTATTGAGTTCCGTTTTCGCGATGAGAATTAAAATACGCAAATAATATAATATGTTGAATTTATAATTTGAAAAATTATTACGCAGCACTCGGGAACGGTTTTAAAAATAGTTTCATTGTGAAGGAAATTTTGGCGTAAGGGGAAAATTCGTTTCTAAGAAGAAAAACAAGAACGTCCTCCTCCCTATGGACCCTGGCGATATTCAGACTTTCAATAACACCCCACAAAGGATTAGGGATCCATCATAATGTGTATTACGTTGCATTTTTGTAACACTCTCGACCCTCACCCCGAAGGAATATGGATAGAAACGCTTTTTAATTCCCCCGATTAGACATACTCACCAGTCGGCTCAAAACATATTGATTCTCAGATTTTTTTAAGTAGTGGTTCAATAAAGAAAAGAGTACGGTGTAAATTTGAAAATCTCATTTATTTCATTTTTTCTTTACACATATAGATATTCATTATAACAGTGACACTTTTTTTCAATTTTTTTCCGTCTGTTTTATCGTCAACGTTTCAGTTAATCGATGTAGTTTTTTTGTAACCCATAATCCTGTTATACAAAGCTTAAATTAACAACTATTCAATTAATAATTACAAATAATTTTACATTCATATCAACTACATAACATTTGTATTATATGTATTTTACAATCATACTATTTTTTTATTAATATAAAAATATTACAATATGTACGTAGTAATAAGTATTGGGACTCATTCCAACTATAAAATGTGACTTATACCGAAAATAAATCAACAATACGGTTCATATTTAACAAATGAGGTAAAGACAATGCAAATTAATAAATAAAAAATATTTAAGGTCGTATCAGTAGCACGGTAGAGAAATCAGTGTATTTGTTTATTTCAGCCGAATTGAAAACATAACAGACAAATCTCTATTGTTAAAGCTTTTTTATACTTTACAATATTCAATATTTTTTTTAATGTAAAAAAGTATAATTATAAAATTTTAATATTAATTGTGCAAAATAAATTTGATTATCAAAATATGGAACACTTTCAAAAATTACTCGGCAAACGACTAAGATTATTTAAACATTCACTTCATTTAAAATTATAACTGCTATAAGCTATTATGCGTTTTTTATCCTTGCACATACATTTTTCAGGTCTTTGCTCTATTATGCAGCTCAAAGGAAGAAATTTTCCAAAAAATGATACTAGTCCGAAAGTTTATGGTCAACGTTGGAGTACGATTGGTTAGCAAACGAATTATTTTTCTTATGAGGATGTTTCTTCCTGAGCCTAGTTCTTAAATTGTTATAAAATAGTTTGGACCCCTGGATTTATACGAAAGGTTAAAACCAGAAGGAACATTTTTGTCGAACCAAATTTTCATTTGACCGAGCGAATGAGGTACTTTGATTTTGTTTTCAATTGAATTCATCATATAATTAAGGCAAAACACCTAATTGCACCGAAACAATTTTTATACATACATACAAATATATATTTTCATAATATTAAATTTATTTAGCAAAAAATAATAGAATAATTAACTACTTACGTATTAACTTTTATAATAATATTAACATTTTATTTATAAATTATTTACTAAGTTACTTGTCAAGAAGCACACTGTTCGTGAAATCAAAACAACAATAAATAGATGTCGCGCACAATTTGCCGATAATTTGCAATAGCAAAATTATTTTATAAGTACACAAATATTTATATATTTCTTTTTTAATTTAAATTTTGTGTATGTATGACATTTTTACAAATTGTACGAAGTCAGACTTTCTGTTACAAGACTCTTAAAAGTATATTCAAAAAGCAGCATCATTCAAATTACGACTTTGTTTTGAATAGCAGAGTTTGAAAAACCGTTGTGCGATACTGTTCATAAATCATAACTTATAAATACATCCTTATGGCACGCTTTTTTTTAATAATTGACAGTTAAGATTTCGAAATGTTAACTGTTAGTATTGAAAGAATTACATCACAAATCATCATCATCATTATGATTGAATGAAATCAGCTTGTCACAAATGTTTAAAAATTATCAAGAGATGTGGTCCTCCAGTTTCTATTTACTTTAAATTTATACATAAAAGTATTTATTGACATTTCATCATAAGCACCATATGAAAATACACGAAAGAAATATGCAACGAATTGATAAAACTAAAAATTATATGACATATTTGAATTGATCTTCTCACAAATTGAAATGTTTTAATTTTTTCAGATTTATAATTTTCTATATAATATCCATTTTTTTTTCAACTACATATATGTATGCATAATTTCAGATCCATTATATGGATTGAAAATGTATAATTTCAAATGTACATAAGATACATCGGCTAATAAATTAAATTATGCAACCGGAATTAATTAACAAAATTGACTCTGACAATAATTAATCAGCCCATTTGTGATTTAATATAAATTATGCATTAAAAACTATAGGAATTAAGTGTTATTGTTATTGCACATGATCGAAACGCATAATAAGCACAAATATGCTGTCACGTGGTATTACAAATGATAATTTAGCAACGATACAAAACTATACACTTCATTACGATAATTAAAAAAAAGAGATTTAAAGGCTACACTTGCAAAAAACGTAATTGTAATAATCATTTAATGTAATTGAGATCTTTCGGCGCACTGCGTCTGGCATCGAATGCATTTTCACAAATGCAAAAGCTGCAAGATCACCCGTGTTCTATAAACTCGATGAATGTTTTTATTTTTTAAATACATTAATCCTTAACATTACCATAATAAAAGTGACTAAACACGTAAATGAACGGCATTTTATGTAATAATTGACTAATATTCGTTATTTTTACATTATAGTAATAATTAGCTTAGCGAAAAAAGTCTATGACTTTCACGTGGTAAATTTAACATTGAGCTTATAACTTCGAGTGAACTTTATTATCTTTTTTTTAATAATTTTTAATTAACAAAAAGCGTGTAGAACACGTGTCGTGTTTTATGTATTTATCACAAAAAGAACCAGGAAAATATTTGCATTTTTAAAATTAAAATTATAATATGTACATGGCAGTCATACAAGCTAAATGTTCAAACTTTCACACGAATATATGACGATACTTTTGATTTGCGATAAATAAATATAAATTCCAAATTTGACCGAAATAATATTTAGATTATAGTTGCATTTGAAACAAAATTTTAATTTTGATTCACAATTTTAACTATAACATAAAAAAATCTTCTAATCAGAGAACACATGTAGTATTTTTGAGCGAAGCCTTACAACGATCTGAAACAAACAAAACACAAGTATTAATAAACTTCGCAATTTTTCAAGTTTAAAAAAAAAACAGTGAATTACACCCGGAAAAAGTCAAATACGACCCAAAGCACCATAAAAGCGAGAAATTAATTGACACTTCCGAGAATAATAAACCGTCGAAACTTACACATATAAAAATATAATAAAAACGACGCCGAGAAAACTGAGCGTGCTTAATTGGGTGTCTAACGCGATCCGCAAAAGATTTCCCCGGGAAAAACGAAAAAATTGAACAAAACCGATGGGGAAAAAGGGAAAACCTTTCCTCGGCACGTCGACAGGTCCGCACTTAAATAATTACCGCACATAAAGAGAGTCCGTCGGAGCGGTAAATTCGACCGCTTAGAAAACAATTAGAGTGGATAAAAATCTGCAAGTCCGCGTTCAAAATAACCTCATTTTTTAAACTTTTTTTTCACCCTCCCCGTTTCGGCGGTAGCAATTTAATTTCGAAAGCTTCGCGCTCCCGTGCCCTCATCTCTGCCGCAAACTAAATCACTATTTTTCTCCGGAAAACTGAAATTAACCGGTTAATTCGTGCGTTTGTAGGCAGCGTCGAACTTGTCTGTTTTCAGCGGTGAAATTTGATTTTGAATGAAATATGAGGTCAGTGGATATATATTATTTTCAGATATAAAATAAAACTATATAACACATATCGATTCATTGGTTTTATTAGATTGATACTTCCATCAAAAATTCTAAAATAAGAATATTATTTAGTTATTCTGATACAAAAATATTTTTTAAATATGCTTTTGAACAAAACTAACATCATGGTATGCAGATCATATAAAGTTTATTATAGAATACTATCGAAAGTTTTGGTTCCTTTATGTTCAATATGAACGTTGAAACTATCTTGTATCAAATTGTCTTTTCCAACGACGCATGATTGTGTCTATCTATTCTCTGAACCAAATACAGCTGAACTCATTAGAAATCGGTGTGTTTAATTATATCAACTTTTGTACAAT
This sequence comes from Hydropsyche betteni, assembly GCA_028571205.2. Lineage (NCBI taxonomy): Eukaryota > Metazoa > Arthropoda > Insecta > Trichoptera > Hydropsychidae > Hydropsyche > Hydropsyche betteni. The sequence goes on from JAOXNN020000006.1 coordinate 2,344,283, forward strand.
TCGATCAAATTCGTAAATAGAAAAATTTATCACTTAACCGATTAACCCAAAAAATCTAAACGGACACCAACATAAGAAAACTGGAACGAAAATAATAATTATCGTCTGAACACAACCAACGAACGATACTATGTTCGATATCATCAATTAGAATTCAATTGCCGGTTTGACCCATTTGCCGACATATAAAAATCGGACGGACTGAAATAGGCATAGTTGTGAGTAGCTTTCCCCTACGCGAATTTATACGTGTATAAATAGAGAGACGCTTCTATTTTTCTCCCTTTTTGCCCTTACATAATGCCGGTTAGTTCACAGTTGTCTTACATTTGAATTGAAAGTCGTCCACCCCTCGCTACTCTGGCGAAGTGCAGAATGGAGACATTAGACCGAATTTCTCCGCTTCGGTACAGTGTTTGCATAAAAAATAAGGGATGGTTTTATGGCGTTTGTTTGATTGAAATTATCGCGGTCGTTCGTGGTTGAATTGGAGTTTATGACGATACTATGGATAGTTCGGCTTCGATTTTATTTCCAGATTTATTGAAATGGATAAAAATGTTTGAGTAATAATTTAGAAAAAAAAAATACATAATAATCAGAATCTTAAAATAAATAAAGACATGTTCAACTTTTAACTTTATAAAGTAAATGATAATTATAGATTACAATAAATAAATAAAAATACTGCAAGAACATCCTGTAAAACGTACGAACTTTCACCCCGCGAAATAGAAGATACTTTCAAACAAATGCGAGAAGAAGACCCAGAAGTAAGCCAACTACGACCAACACCACTACTACGACTACTAAGACTACTACCAGCACTACTTTAACAGAAGAAGAACGCCACATTTCAACGGGGAAGCGAACAGTCGACGAATCTTCACCGCGGCGCCGGACGGGGGTGTTCTCACCCCCTATACATTCCCGTCCCATAGGAGCTCACTTTCGTGAAAAGGAACCCCTATCAGGGTTGTCGAACTTCTTAAATTGATTGAAACTATTTTTTTTCAATTGCAGATTAAAAAAAAATTAAAATAACTGATTTAAACGAGTTTGAACGAAAAACGAAACAGAAACCAAATTTATTTACTATAGCAAAATTCGAATTCTAGTACATATATTATATAACAGTATTGTTGTAAATACAAAAATATAACTATTCGTAATATTCTATCAAAATGTATTTTAAGTTGACCTATATTCAAACTTAATATGACAGATATTTTTCATAGATTCAATTTTACCAATGATGATGGATGTAAGACGGTGTTTCTTCACAGGATGCGTCCCATTTAATATTTGTCTATCCCATATTCTATGAACGGATTACCTAAGACATTAACTATCAAAAGAAATCGAAATGACTCTTAATCAACTATTCAAAACAATAGAGAATTTTGTCATCATCCGAAAAACGAATTAAATTCCATATCATCAATCTAATCCTTTTGAACCAAAAATATTAAAAAAAATCATTTATACGGTTTTTACTCCAAATTAGCATTTTTTTATTTCAAATTAGCACTTTTTCATTTCAAATTAACACTTATTCAATTCAAATTTTAATCAAAAAATTGTTACTTTGAAATGAAAAATTGCTAACCTTAAATGAAATAGTGTTAATTTTGAGTAAAAAAACCTGTAACATAGCGTGTTTCCTCAAAAATAAGACACAGACTTATATTAATTTTATGCTCGAAAACTACACTAGGTTTTATTTTCGGAGTAGGTCTTATATTAAAATCATCTTTCAAATAACTTTTTTTATATTATATAATTAAAAAAGGTATGTATCGAAAAATATAATGACAAAGTGCATACAATATATTAAAAAATGAATAAAGAAAACGTCAAACATAATCGAATAAAAATATTTTTTAAATTGTCATATTACTATTGTTCTTTAATTATTAATATTTGTTATGACTTATGATGGAGAAGCGTCAAAGAAGTTAAGTTCACACGTTGTTGCTGGACAGCTACTCTGATTAAATGAATCACCTTTCTTAACTTTAGGTTAGGTTTAGTTAGTTCTCAAAATTCGAGCAAAAGCTAAATATGGCTCATTTGATGCCAAATTCAAAATAAAACCAAATCAAATTTTAAATATTGCGAAATTTAAACAAAAACGCATTTTCCATACCGGAGAATTGCCGCCCGAGCGCCTTCATACAACGCCAACGCGATGTTTTTTCCACTAGTTCTTTTCATCAGGCCTCATATCAAAACCATAATACGTCTTATTTTCAACGAAAACACGACAGTCCCACTATAACCGATTTGTCGCTCGAATCGCCCAAACCGCCGACACCGACGACAACCGCCAAAAATACACCATCCCCGCACCGATCACGCCGAAAAAAACCCTCCGCCAACCCTTGCACCCTCCCGCGCGCGAGAGGGGCGCCGCCCCACACCGGGGCCTGCGCCCCCCCGACGCCGGCGCCCCCATCTGGCGGCGCCGCGTCGGTCAGCCGCCGGGGCCATCTATCTCGGATGCTTTAAGAGCGCCCGTTATCTGCGGACCACGTGAAGACGCACCATCTTCGTGCAAGGGGCCCGCGCCGCCCCCCCCCGAGGCTCGGGGTGAGTCCGGCCCTGTATACAGGTCACGCGAGAATGGATGTAAGTCTGGATCGGATTTATGCGGCGAGTCGGGCGGCGAAAGGGATCGAAATTGTGTGATGTGTTTTTGACTTTTTTCGGTAATTCGGATTGAGGTGATGGGGTGTGTTTATGGGCTTGTTGGTCGCGCTAAGTTGTAGCGATGAGCGTTTGAATCGGGTTCGCTTTTCGCTTTGACGTTTTTAGTACTAATGTGTTTGCGGATGAATCTCTTGTGGAAAGTTTTAAGAGATCGTTAGGTTAACCCATTACCTCCCACTGTACTCACATGAGTACTCAATGACAGTTATCATTTCATTTCCGCCATATTGACTGTTTCCATAGATTACTAATACCATCTATTGTTGAAATGAGTAACTACTTCCATCATTAATAACCATTATAGGAAAACATGAAATCACGCCTTTAACAAGTGTACTCATGTGAGTACAGTGGGAGGTAATGGGTTAATGTGTTTTCAGACTGTGATAATTCATTAAATGAAATATATGAATATAAAAAATTTTATTTGGATAATTTTTTTTGTAAAGAAATCAAATTTCATTTTCGAAACAATGTACACGTCTTTCCGCCGGCGCCTGTACATCCTAAAATACAACGTTGGATGTTCATCTAGTATGAAGGGGAGAAAGACTGAATCGTAAAATTTGATAGAATTAATAATAATAAAATAAACCGTTGCCGCCGAAATCTGACGTCAGAGGAAAATCGCGAGAAAAACCCACCTACTGGTAAAGGAACGTAAGAAAACTGCCGACGATTAATAAAAACGATAATTTTAGCGGAAAGTATTAAAACACGGTGGGAAAGGCGACGTCCGTTAGACGGAAATTCGTCTACCTTTAATATATCACATTATAGTACAGCGAATCCGGTATATTTCATTGAGTGCTAAAAATAGGCTAAAACCATTTGTCCATTGTGATGGCGATGTTGTAAATCACTTTTTTTCCTGTTTGCAGATAAAATAGTTTCGGGGATCGATGGAAAATGTTGGAGTTTCACTCTAAGTAAATTTACGAGTAGGAAATAGAAATTGTGATATAACTTTGAAAAGTTGAGAATTTAATATATATTTTTTTTTATTTCATTCATAAAACTAAAGGATGAAGTCGTCAAATTATATTATTTTGAAACATCTTTAACTCCAAGATACTTATACTTAAGACTCCAATATACTTATATTCAAGACTAAGATTATTTCATACTTTTACATGGAAGATAACGAATATTATTAAAAGAGACATTACCCTCTTTTATTTCACTCTGTTTGGGCGAACCTATTTTTAAATTAAAGTAATCCATCGACATAAAATATTTAGTCAACTAATTTTCAAACATCCAATTCAATTTCATTTGCATGATTTCAAAATACAATACACTCAAAAAATTAGTATTTTTTTCTAGAAAAAAAAAATCACAAACATCAAAACTTCACAGAATATGATCACGACACGACACGTGTGCATAAAAGTAATTGCATTTTCATTAAACGTGTGTCCGATAAAGTACGATCCTTATCGCTTTATTGGCCGGCCGAAGCGTGATACACGACCGTTAGTTACAATAAATAAATCAATAAACACTCGAACACTGAAATCGCCACTATCGGAGCGATTTTCATACTCTCAGCGACAGATTTTCACGTTCAGATTGCTGACATAATGACGAGTTTGCGTTCCTGAAAAGCGGCCCATTTGGATATTTTATCAGGTGGAAAATTCGCGAGATTCGAGCACGCGAATAAACCGATAAGACCTTCGAATCTGAGAAAACCCATATACCAAACATTATAATAAATAAAATCAATCGTAAAAGCATATTTATGAATTTACAAAATATAGTATTGGAACTATTATTGCAGCCAAGCTTTATACGATGCAAGGTCAAAATCGCAGTTAAAGTTGAACGCTTCGCAATGCCAATGTTTGCGCAGCTTGTTGATCCGATGGCACATTCGAAGCAGTAAACAACCGAAATACGGCCACTTGTTGCGATCGTCCATGCTCTTGTACATCCTTTAACGCGAGGCCATTAAACGGATTCGGCGGGAAAATTCGAACCGGCGCGGAAAAGCCGCGGCACCGAACGGAAAAGTTTGTTTTATTACGGCGCGGCGTCGGCGCCTGAATTAAAATGAAAGACCTAATAAATCCGGACAAAAGGAGAGCGCCGTGTTAAAAGGACGAAAAAAAAGGCCGCGCGAAAAAGGTGAGGGGAAACAAAGTTGGACATCGAGTTCGTTAGCTGAATTGCGCAAAGTTTAAAGTTTGCCGGTTGGCCGTGTTGTTCGGCGATGCTAAAATTGCACACGTAATAAAAATTTTAAATAATCGCGAAACTTGAAAACTATAAATTTGAATTAAATTTGCATCGAGTTTACCCGACATACCGCAATTTTCAACTATGCAAGTTTCATTGAATTCATTGTGATATAATTAAATACAGTAATCCCCCCCTATAACGTCAAGATAGCTTCGACATTATAGGAAATCAATAAATGAAGCTTTTTTTTTTTGAAAAATTTGAAAAAAATGAAATTATAGGGGGGGGGGAGAGACAATAGACATTATATGGGGATCGTTATAGGGGGAATTATTGTATACAATCAACTCAATCCTGATACTTTCTTATATTTAAATTATCATTAATTTTAAGATTCGATTTTTTTGTATTTTTAATATAAAAAGACTAAATAACTTATTTAGTTTAAAATTCTTGATGTAATTATAAATAAAAAATATCTCAACAATATTAATAGATTGACTCGTTATAACAAAACAAAAAAAATTTGAATCCCAACCGAATATACGAAAATTTTATCTTATATGCAAAATATAAGAACGTACCACCGTCGTTAGTATCCATTATAAAACCAAATGACGAATATCCATAATGTTCGTTAAATATCAAATAAAAAAAAAAACTTTTGATTTCAGGAGCATCGGAGACGCGCGTTCGTTTGCGGGCCTCGACGATGTTAATTCAATTGAATTACGACACAAAACACAAGTAGAAGGAGGAAGAACGGAGACGAGCGAGCGGAAAAAATGGTCGAAAAAAATATGTAATAAGCTCGAGTGGCATGTCTTCTTCGTTGACATTTCGTACCCGGTTCGTTATAAATAATGTAACAGCGGAGGAAAATGCGGTGGGAGGGTTTTTCCCGAGAGTGGAAAAGCGCGTCGAGGCTCCTACGCGGTGACAACGCACACTTTGCATGGAGGGTCATTTAGGAAAAATTAGGATGCCCTCAGGTGTCTGAATTTCTAAATTTCGAATGCGAACAATCGAAAAGGGCGAATCGTCAGTGCAAATATTGACCGGAAGGCACTACACTTTGGCGCAATTGTGCGCGTCGCGGAAGTATTTTTTTCCGGGTAATTTTAGCAGTGCTCGAAAAATTTCGGAAAAATTGTCGACGCGACTGAATTATTATAAAATAATTATAACATCCAGCGTCGGGAGAAGGAAGGGATTTGATAAATTAACCGCGCGTCAAGGGCCGTCAACACGGAAAAGGGGAACTCGATGGAACGAGAATCTGAAAACCCAGCATAAAAATTTCGCAAGAATGTGTTACAATTTTATTTCCGATTCTTTAATTCAAATTTTTTTTTTAAATAAAAAAAATTCAAGTGTGAACATAAAAAAATTTAAATATTTCAAGATTATTATAATATATAATATTATAAATTTCATTTTGTCGATTCTATAGTTTTAAATTTTTAATGGCACCCGAAATTTCAAAGTGGCGTTGTGGAATTTTCCCGAAAAAATAAATCCTGGCACGATGAAAGGAAAAGTTTTAAAAAGAAGGGCGACTATTCGGCGTCCAACTACAGAGACGACACTGAAATCTTTAATTGCTTTTTTTCAACCACCATCCAAAGAAGGCCACGAATTAAGTGATTAATTATGTGCAAACGCACAACCCCGTAAGATCCTCTATAAGTGATCGCCCGTCCTAAATTAAGGACAGGCTCGAAAGAAAATTAATCTCCCCGGAACGGCGGCGAGGGAAAGGAGCAAAGGACCATCGCGAAAAAAACCTCAATTTTTTTCAAATATATATATATAATATATACTTTTTTTTATCCGTGTATAATATCACAGATTTTTGAATAGGTGAGCCTTTGGAAGAGCTTCCGTCGGCCTCGGTGAAAAATAATTTTCGGCGGTTTAAAAAATTGAAAAAGGAAAAATTGAAGGAGGAAAAAGACTTGTCACTCGGGCGTGCAGCCATTATGCGAAAAATATGGATCGCGAAATCCGACGGTGTTATTCATCGAGCGATTTAAGCGCGAAAACCTTGTTCTTTGAACACAATGCGGTTGATTGATGTCGCGCGTAGGTCGCCAAAAAGAATGGACACCGTAATTAAGCGATTCTCAATGTGAGAAAACCCGAAAAGATCTTCCAGAAAATCGCTATTGTATCGTAATATTTTCGTTTCTGAGTAAGTGTGAAGAAAGCTCTCGAAAATTTTAAAAAAATCAAGGATTCCCAACTCACATTTTAAACGATTCGATTAAAAAAATGTGATTTCAGTTTTAATAAATCAAAATTTTCGATCGAAACATAACATTTTCACACACGCGTCGAAATTATATCCACCCCTCCAAAGGACGAGACCGCGAAAAGGGCAAAGAAGACACTATAGACGTCTACCTTCAAGAAAAGAAAAAAGCTACTCAAATCTGATGTAAACACGTCGTTTAATTTGCACTTTCCCGTGCGCCTTATACACACCATGGTCCTGATCGTCCCAGAGAATCCCCAACGCTCGAGGTATATGGGGCTGAAGGGCCGTATTCTCGCGAAAGGGATTTTCATTAATATTTAACCGCCGCGCTGCGAGTGTTGACTTTGAATATTTTCCTTTCTTCCCTCGTCGGCTCGGTTCGCCGAAGAGAAAAAAATCTGTCCTACGACAAAGGTGAGTGAAGGTTGTGTAGTTGGCTTAAGAACGAGCCGCAGGGGTGTGAGAAGAGTATCAATCAAAGGGCTGCAATGGACGGACGGAAATTTTTTCAAGGGAAAATAATTATATTGTAAAGGTTGAAAATGGCTATTTATAAGAAAAAATTCTAAATTGGTACAGTCTTGTGAAAAATATATAAAATCAAAAGTCATCATCGAATTTTCGTAAAATAGACATAATAGATTGTATGAAAATTAAAATGAAAAAAAATAATTTGGTACTCACCATAAAATCAAACATCAGTTTGGCCTAAATTCGAGCATATATTTCTATAGCCCCCCTCTTGTACGTTTATATAAAATGGTCTATCTTTTCACAGTCTTTCATCAAACGAGTCACACTAATTTTTACACATATATTTTTAAAATAATGTTTATAACAAATAAGTCAACAACTAACAACGCAATTATAATAAAAATCATATAGAAATAATTTATTCAAAATATATAGGAAATATATTACTATTGAAAATATAACTTTATATTATCTCTTAATCGAATAAAAATACAAATATATTTTAGCTTGAGCAGATGTTGTATATCTTGTGAATTTATATATAAAAGATTTTCACTAAATTCATGCTTTTGCATATTTGCATGAGTATGAAAAAACATAAAACATGCCAATGTACAAACGAAATTATGTGTATTTGTTTAGTGCTTAAAAAAAATATTGTACCTAACTAACAGTAGTTTATCTTATGCGCCTAAATATTATGAGGTAAATTATTTTAATTAAGATCAAGTTAAATGAAATTTAACATCAGACAGCCAGTATAAATGTATGAAAGTGGTACATGGTAATAAAATAATAATATAGAACTTATAAAATTAATTTTGTAAAATTTTCAAAGAAAATCAAATAAATAAAAAAAACTGAATTTACAACAAGAAGACAATTGACTATGCTCAGCAATTACCTAACTACGTACATTTTAAAAGTTATCATTCACATTTAAAATTATTTTTTTCCCCTATAAAGCATTTTTTATTATAAAGAAGAAAAATAACACTACAGGAATTTTCCTAAATTGTTTTTATGTAAATGGTAACCCGTTGAGTAAAATACAAAATGGTCTAAATTCTAAATTTATTCACACCGTTTAACGTCTACAAACACAAGTCCCAGAAATACGAAGGAATAAGAGCTTTGAGTATTTACACCCAAAAACATATAAAAATGTCAGTTTTTTTTATTTCTTGTACTATTGGCTTGTATTCAAATCAGTCAACCATGTTTAAACTAATGAATATCGATATCCAGGACTCCCAAATTAATTGATTTCCCTAACATGGCATTATATTAACACAAAATATAAGAACACATTTTATAGCATTTCCTACATGACCATGGCGGTCTTTGGGGGAAAAGACTCTTTCCTCAGTGTACCCAAGAGGGGGCTATAGAATATCCCGAATTCCTCTGTTGAGGAACCAAGGCGTCTTCTGTTACGGTGACTGCTCCAGTGGGTAAGTTGCTGTGATACGTCATCTGGGGTTGAGTTTGTTGGGTTTGTTGTTGATTCTGCATGTTTTGCTGTTGTTGAAGCAATTGCTGTTGGTGTTGTTGGTGTGAAAAATTAAAATCTAAATTTCCGTCCATAGACAATTCGTGTTTTATAACCTGTAAAAATAAATTCAATAATTAATAATGGTTTTAAATATTGACTATTTAAAAAGAAAATATATACGTTTTTACACCTCATACGGACATACCTCATCTACGTTGCAATCAAAGGTTCCGTGTTCTAAACTTTCAATATTGAGATTAAATTCATCGACTAAAGCAGCATTATTTAAAGCACCCATCAACTGGCCCATCATCGTCGACGCTGGAGCGAGTTGTTCATGTTGAGCACTCAAAAGAGTGCCATTCAACATTGAAGATTCCTGTCCCACTTGACTCATTCCACCTGAAACGGAAAAAAATACGTTACGCTTTAAGCGACGCACATAAAACGGCACAAATCTCACGTTTCGTTTTTTAATTACCCATTTGCATCATGTCGGACAATTGAGGAGGTGGTAATAAAGCACCCGGAGTCAAAGGTGTACGAGGAGGACTACAAGACGGAGGACGACCTCTCATGTAAGTCGGACCACAGGCTTCCGCGGGATACGAGGGAGACATACCCGTAACGGACGAAGGTGACATACTCTAAAAATGGAAAAGTTATCAATCATTTCTTAAAAATAATCGTATATAAAAACAGCGAACTTACTTCCGGGTGTGAATGCAAAGGACGATGTAAACAAGCACATGGTTGCCGTCCGTGAAGACTGCAAGGACGAGGTAAATATCCTCGACCATATCCAGCTCCAGCTGGGTACGGTGGTGGAGGACCCGAAGGACCCGTTGGCAAACCTCCGGAAAACCTACACATAAAAAAATCAATTCAATCTTCTTAAAATTACATTAAATTTATATAAAAAATATATCATACGATACTGACAATGAGACTCAAATGCTACTACGTCTACAATAACTTAAAAAAATGCAACAAATTTCATAATCGGCTCAATAATCCAACCGCCATGCTATCAAATATACTATCGAAATATAAAATCTAATTACAAAAAAAAAATCCACGAAGAATACTCATGGGAATTTACAACGCGTTTCTTACGGATCTGGCTGTCTACTTACGCGTTCAAATACGGATCGGCTCCTTGGAGGTTCATAGAATCGGCCAGGCTCCCGGCCAACTGGTCAGCTCCTGCCGGAGGCGGATAATCCTGGGATCCCCAATCGTTGTCACCGCCGAAAACTGAAGGTATTGGCGATAGGCGACCGCAAGAAGAAGCGTTCGAGGATGCCCTCTGTCTGAAGTCCGGCGACAGCTGAAAGCCTCCGGTCGTGCCGCTGCGTGTGCCGAAATTGGCCATACGGTCGTTGGTGGCAAATGGGTTTTGGTTATCGCAGATAGATAGATTGTGGGTTGGTTGGGTTGTCGTCGACGGCGAGAAGAAGCAGCAAAAAATAAAAGAAAACAAAAACCAAACGATGATGCAATAAGTTCTACAAAATTTGACAACTGTGTTTTTTTTCCGCATATTAAATTTTGGGGTCGATCGATCTGCGGAACGACCGATATGTGCTGTACCATATTCTGAATAAAAATGTGATGCAATAAGAAAATTTTTGCTTATTACATTTTTATGGTAAAGCATATTTTACAATAATAATTCAATATGAGGATATTTACTAAACTACAATAACTATAAAATACTTAATAATAAAATGATCTATTATAAATGAGAATCATGCAAAAATATTAAAAAAATATGATTGAATAATTTCAAGCATGCCACTATTATATATTCGAAATATAATAAAACTTATCTAATTTTATACAAAATATATTTGATTTTCAAACGAAAATTTCAATACGTCCAATTTACACGCACCACCAAAAAAAATCCCATTCCGAATACGCAAAATTTGTTCGAATTTCAATACAAAATATTAATTACATTTCATATTTTAACATTCGATATTTTGCACGAGAGCATAAAGGCAAAAATTTCGGCATTTTCTTCGGCGCAAAATCGAAACTGTGGCGAATAAATAACGGACGAAGCCGCACATGATTTAGAAACTGAAACGGCCGGGTCAAAGCGAAACGTGAAAGATAGCGTTCGTAACATTCGAAATTTATATACAACAATAACGGCGGTGCACACACACACACAAAACTAGAAAACAAGGTGGATAATATTTCTCAGTCATTCTGCTGAGCACACGGAAATTGATTAGAACGAAGGAAGCGCAGAAATGAAAAACGCTTCCACGGGTTCATATTTCATGGCCGGGGCCTTTTTGCGCTCGCTTTCCACAAAAACGGTCAAACGACGCCCGAAAAATTACATTCGCACACATTATATATTATTGTCGTATTTGATATACAAATGTCGTGGTTGTGTTGACCGCTGGACCGCGGATTTATGTCCGGATCGGAATCGCTATATCGATCGTCCTAGATCGAAGGTTTTTCCTAGATCGAGAAGGCGTTGACATTTTCACCTAACATGAATTATTCAAAACCGAATAAAAAAAATCGACGATTGTTTGGACCGATCGATTTTTTTTGTGGAACGAGGTTGTGAGCGTCCAGCCTTGACCCTTGGTTTCGCAAAATATTCATAATACAAAACGGTTTCAGAAAAGAGCCCGTTTTGCATTTCAATCTATTTACAAATGGAACCGAATCTGAAATTTTCTAGTTTTGGAACGAACACTTTTCTAAAATATAAATGAATTGGGCGAGCTTAAAGCGTGCAAATTATTTTATCGAAATATACCTGTGCAGTGGAGAATCTGGGAACATGTCGAGGCCTTCTGAAACCGAACTGCTAGGACTTGGAGTTGCATCTTGAGTCGCGCCGCTTCTTAACGCTTCAACCTACAAAAACAATAAAAATCATTTGAAAAATACCTTTTATACTTTTAAAAATTAATCTCCCAGACATAACAGACCCATAAAAAGGATAACGATCCGTAATGGACCCCCATGCAACGCTGCAACAGAAGCCACACAATCGAAAACCCGGAAGGAACGACTCACCGCAAACGCGATATATATCATCGTCCTTTTTAAGCGCGGTCCTTAAGGTGAAAACGCGCAATAAAACATGATTTAAGATGTGCACAGACAGATTTAACAGGCCCGAGGAAATAACCGACGAAATAATATTGAAATTCGACCGAACTTTTTAATAACAAAGCGACGTCCTTTGTGAAAGTGACAATTGCCAAATTTATCGACTGGAATTTCGCACGTTTCGTTTTGGATTTGAATGATAAATTTGTAAATGAAAAACGGATCGATCTTTATTTTATATTAATTGAAGGATCGCTGATTCTAATTTTTTGTCTTCGTGCGTGATAACGTTTAATTGGAGAATACTATCTCGCCAAATGTGAATTCAATACATTTAATTTATTCAATTTAAATCGAAAATAAAAAAAAATTGTAAAATAAAGCACTCAAAACAATTCAAATTACATCGATCATATTAAAATTCATGCTAGTATAAAATACGATTTTGAATAAACATATTCGCAACTAATTCGCATTCGCGGTTTCGAGGAAAATACTCAATTGATACGCGTTCGACGAAATCCACTTGAACGTATTAATACAAAAACTCTTCTCTAATTGTAAAACAGTCAAAACGTTATCGATTTCCGTTTTGTCGATATCTCGAGTATCTGTAAAGCTTTATTGCCAAAATTTAATGACCCCACAATCGAATTTACTTAATTTATAGTGTGTGATTGTGTTAATTTTTTAACTTATTCATAAAATTATATAAATTACAAACAAAATACCTTCTTTTTGACTCGACCTCTGCGTTTTTCAAATTTAGACGTCTCCATGGAGGCGGCTCGTCTACGAACTGATTTTCCTGGTTTTGCATCTGGGTTGATCATCCACCACGAAGATTTTCCAGTACCTTCATTTTGCACTCTCATAAATCGATTATGCAATGATAAGTTGTGTCTAATGGAGTTCTGGAAAAAAATAAAACAAATATTTATTTTTTTTGTGTAGAAATTTTTTTATTTGATTCAATCGTAATAGAATTAAATTGATAAATAATTTATTTTGATGTAATATGGCGATAGAAAATCTATAACTATCAATACAGAAAACATGGAAATTATTAAAATACACACATTGTATGCACATGACGAATGCCTAAGATGAATTTGAATAACATATTATTAAAGTGCATTTTCATGTGATAATAAGTAAGTACTGAAATATTTATGAACCGAATAATGAATAAATTGAATTTACAAAAACGTTTATCGCAATTTAAATTCACTTATAATAAAATTTTTAAATATTTAGTAAAAACTTAACACTGGCAAAAATACCACTTATTCAAAAACGAAGTTTTTTTTAATGAATTTCAACACGGTTCCGCTGAACTAAAACATTTATTCTCTAACTAGCTGAACCCGGCAGACGTTGTCCTGCCAGTTTGATATAACTCTATGAATTGCGCAACCAAGGCAATCAAATTCAACAAACATAGCTTCGACTCTTTATACTGATTTTTTTTTTGTTTTAATGATACGAAAACCTTCTCGACAAAAAAATACATATACATGCCAATTTTCATAGCGATCGATCGAACGATGTTGGAGTGAAACGACGCCTAATATACAAACATCCATTTTTATATATATAGATAGACATTAAAATCGCTCAATCAAAAGCGTTAATTACACGAAAAAACCAACAATTAATTAGACTTACGCACGAAAAAAATCGCCAACTCGCTCAATCGAAAAGAGAGCACTCGACTGCTCAACGACGCCTCGCAATTTCGCGGGTTATAATTGCCTCCGGTAATTTATCGCCGTCGTATTTTCGGGGGTCATACCTGAGTCATCAAATCCTGCAGTATTTTTATTATTATGACGGTGTTTATTGGCGAAGTTTATTCGACCGCCTCCCGGTTAACAGTTATGGCGCTTTTTACGGGCGACTTTCGTTAATGCTGTCCACCCCTGTTACTACGGGTGCGTGTTATGCGAAGGCTCTATATTATTTTATACGTGGTTGTGGTCCCGAGCCCGTACGAGACGGCAATTTCGAATTTTATTATCATTCGGCGGTGGGAATTAAAACGCCGGTAGTTCGAAATTGGCCGCGGTGTTGCTACATTGTCGGAGTGCGAGGTTTGTTTTCAATTTCTGAAGATGTTCGAACGGTTAAACGGTAGATGAATTACAGTAAACCCCCCCTATAACGTTTGCGGCAGCCTCCTCTATAAATTTATTTTTTTCAAATGCATTTAAATTAAAAATAAAAAAAAAAATTCAAATATATTTGAACCAAGAAATTAACACGTAAAAATGTCCGAAAAAAAAAATGAAAATATTTCATTTATTGATTTCCCTAAATTCCCCCCTATAACGTCGAACCTATCTCGACGTTATAGAGGAGTTTACTGTAAATAACATGTTAAATATTATATAAATTATTTTTATCGAATAAATTGCGAATCATCAAAAATAATCAAGACCTTGATACACTTAAAATTTCCGAAGAAAATAAAATGAATATCAGTTGTGGCTTTTATGTATAGCGCTTCAAATTCGAAGTCAGTTTCGCAATTTTACAATTGCAGACGGATCAAAGGGAAGTATATGCAAAACTATGTTGTGCAAGTCGTTACTGTACGGTTGTTTCACTAAGCGGAAGTCAATTTTACAACCGGTCGTGAAAAGGTTAAAAATATTATGGCCATCGATGCGATTCCGAAGTAAACCACCGAGTAGTGCAAATATTGTTTCTTTTTTATTCCGCAACTTTTACGACCCTAAAGGCTTTATATTGCCACCTCGCACAGAGGGAGGTAATATTTTCTTAATGGACAAATAGTACTTGCGGTCTAACCGCACGTCTGAAATCCAATTCGACATTGTACGGGCATTTTGGATGGTTTTTTTTCCGTCTCGGACATAAAAAATAGTAAATAGGGAAATAAACGTGAAATATTCAGCCGGGAGAGGACACCATCGACGCTGAAGCCTAATTCGATTTTCATTACAGTGCCGAAGTGTACGTAAAATGTATATGAGAATATGAAAATCTGCGAATTGAAAAAGTATACGCTCTCGGTGCGTAGACGAACTCCAAAGAGGGGAGACATAAAAATTCATGAGACGCGGTCATCATTTTTGATATTTCTGACGAAATCGAGGAAAAAGTGAAGAAAGGAGATATAATACTTCCTCCAGCGCAGTCGTCGCTGGGAGAAAATGACTGTTAAATGACACAAAGGACCCCAGTTTTTGACAATTGACACAATAGACGACGTATAAATGTAACGAGATCACGCCGTCTATCATTAGTGCGCACAAAAGTGCCGTCTTGGAAACTTCGAAACGATTCTAGTGGTAAGTATAAGATTTCGTGAAAAATTTAGATTGTATATAGATGGTTTCCTGTCGAAGGGTGAAAAATGAAAACGAAGTTAAGGATGTATCATGGGAGTTAATTACAAGTGATTTCGTCGAGAGAAAATCCATTAAAAGTCGGATGATATCCTGTTTACGAGCAGATAAAAGGTTTTTTTCGCATATCGCGGGATAATTAACGTTACTTTCTTTAAAATGAACTAAAAGAGTTCTCGATGAAATATTAAGCGATACAAAAGCACAGGCCTTTTAACGAAAAGGGTGAATCGAATTAAATATTTATGAAGTTGTTAAATCAAAATGCACGATCAAATCTCGTACAAATACATCATACATTCTATTCGTAAAAAATAAAGAAATTTATATGTATTTAATAAAAGCATTTTTATCGTACGAGATTTTATTTACACAAGATAAAACACGATTGCATATACTTATAAAAAAAATACGATAATACAATCGTATCAATTGAACAAAATGGAAAATCATGCGATCGCAAAGAATGGCAATATCATCGAAATTGCAATATAACAAATTTGTTTTGTATCAATATCGAGCACGCATTACATTGCTCGCATCCAACATAACCGAAATCCTACATATTTATTTAATACGCCCCCCTCGACAGGGTAGGGGGCAGTTTTCTATATCGTCCCCGGTTCACAATAAATTTTATTATTCGCGCATAAAAACCGCAGCAGTGACTTTCGGCGTATCCTTTCGTACCATTAGCGGCGGCGATAATCTTATATTGACCGTAAAACGCGGCGCGTACACGTGACGGGATTATGGCGTTTTGACCCAGATTTGGGGATCCCTAGTCCCTATCCTGTTGGGCCTTAAGGGGGCGCCAGACAGTGGGCCTGGCGTCTGGCGGTGGTGCACTATCGCCGCTCTCACCTCTGGTCTTTGCCTCCGGTCTGAGGTGGTTTCTCTTTATCTGAGATCGCAGCACCCGCCCCTGGTCGTTGGAGGACAGGGGAGTCCCCCGGCACAGGCGCCACTCTACCTACGTCCCTTGGCTGAAGGTAGCCGCCCGTGCCCGAAGAGAATTCACTTTATTTTATTATATTAAATTCGATTTTGAACATAGAAGGCTGTAATTTTTTTTTTAGATAAATATTATGAGGGCTCGACAGTAAACAGTGCTAAGCGCCAAAATTATAAAATTTATTTACTATAGAAATTAATAAATAATTCCATATTCTCTCAAATTATGACAATACAGTAATCCTCCCTTATAACGTCAAGATAGGTTCGACGTTATAGGGGGAAATTTAGGAAATAAATAAATGAAACATTTTCTTTTTTATTTAAATTTAAATGCATTTGAAAAAAATGATGTTATATGGGGGATTACTGGACTACGTCAGATTACTCCTAGTTTTATTTGCATATAAATGCATGTAATCTGTTTTTCTTTAGGCTACTTTTTAAATGGTCAGAATTCAAACACAATTTTGGTCAGAATTTTTATCTCATTTATCAGAATTTATTTGACATTGGTCAGAATTTTATCATGTTTTGGTCAGAGTTTGAATCAAAAAGGTCATAATAAATATTGAATGGTCAAATTTTTTCCTGGTTTATCAGAATTTATATTAAATGGTCAGAATAATATTAAGGACCCTAACCTGACCTAACCTATTCTGACCGTTCCGTTATTAAATTTTGACTATTTATTATTTCATTCTAAAAATTCATCATTTTATTCTGACCTTTTAATTTTTTGCCTTTTCTTAATATCTCTAAAAGTGACAAATGCCGCTTAGCACTATTTACTGTCGAGTCCCTCATATTTTTTTTTCGATTAAATTCATATTCAGAAAATCATCTCAAACTCTATTTTTTTTTAATAAAAAAAACAGTAGTGTAATATTATACAAACACTGAATTGTATAATCACACAATATGATATGAGCCGAAGAAAAATCGTCGTACACATTTTCCGCATATGTGAAAAGTAGCAAAATATATAAATTCTCCTCGAGCACGGGCAAAACTTCTTTTTCTAAATCTACCTATGCAATAAATACCTATACCTAACAAAAGTGTTCCACACCCGCAGATTTCATCGGGCCACGTCTGAGAGGAAAAACTCACCAGAAAACGACGCAAGTGACTCGAATCCCGATACACGAAACCGAACCTTATTCCCATGGAATTCTAGCCGCAGAACGCCACGAAAATAATCCACGTCTTTTTTAGGCGATTCCTCTTTTTCGGGACGAGACGCTAGGCGCCGCGAATCCTACCGTAGACATATTCACGGGGAAACTTGCTAACGCCACCGTGAAAAACTTTTCCCGTTTCAATCTTCCACGACTAGATATATAATAAAATACGTATATATGCGATTGTGTAATATGTATATACGTAGATACGTTATATTAGGTAATCTTGTGACTTTCGCCTTTCCGAGCTGAGATCGCAAGCGATTTTCCGCCGAAACTATCAACGATCGCATTAGTGCACATAAAACGATAATTGAACGCAGATAACGGAATCAAACAAAGGGAACCTTTTTTGATGTGGGGAAAAATTCGTTCCATATGCTAAGTATGGAGTAAATTTATGCGCGTTGATGAACGAAAGGTGATTTGGTGAAAATTCGATTTTTCGAAATATCAAAGCATAGATTTCGGCTTTCATCAAGACGCAGATAAATTTGAATAGCGTGAAGACTGTTTTTCAGCCATGCGCCCGAAATCCGTTTAACTAAGATTTACTACGTCGCCATTTTAACTTTTATTCAATTAATATGCGAGATAGTTTAACTTTCGCCATCATACATCAAAAGTGCTGACAAATTAATTTAGATTCGCTAACAAAAAACGCTCTTTTTTTTACAACCGTTACAATTAAAATAAAAAAATTGACAGCTCATTCGACAAGTTAATTACATTACGTACAAACGAATCAAAATCGACTACAAACGTAACTTTTCTATACGGGAAACTCAATATTATATTTTAATGTATAATATTTAAGTGGTATGAGAGAGAAGTTTGCCTTGACCCAGAAGTCTTCGAAACGGGCCAGTCTAAAAAATGATCTCGGTTCGTATAAAATGGCTTCTGCTTCAGAAGCGGCACCGTTTCGAATTAATTATAAATATAATAAACGTGAAAAAGGCCAATTTTAAATGGGCCGTCCCTAATGGGAGACCTGTTAATGTAACGTCATTATGAAAGAAGATATACGATCGTTCGTATGCAATATATGCGAATAGTGGGAACGTTTTTATTACTTCGATTATGTTAATTCGTCGTTAGCTATCTTCTTTTCATTTGTGACCTTCTCGAGAATAGTTTCTTTAAAAATCATTAATCTATTCGATTCGAATCGACCGTAGTTAAAAAATTATAATCACTGAATCATACACGTGTTATTAATCAAAAAATAAATACAAACTGAATGATCTGCAAAAATAAACAAAATCAATAATTTCCAATATATCGCAAGTATGACGTATGGTTAACACGAACTCTTTTCATTCCGATAATGGCATCATCTAAATCGCAACTTTTAAAAAATAAATAAAGTCAATCGCGAGTCATGCGAATCTGGAGACCAGCAATAGACGTTCGATGTCATAAGGTCATCGCTTATGTACAATAATTCATGTGCATAACCGATTGCAGTGGGCGAAGTGCAACTCGCACTATATTCAAGTGCACTCGAATGCATCGCCAACATATGCAATGAATGGCCGAAGAAAAATCTTGAGGATCTATTCGATCTATCCTTGGGTCTGGATCGTAAGATGTCGGAGTGAACGACACTTTTGTCATATTGGTATTTAAGTTAGGTGCGCTCGTTCGCCGATTGTGAAAAATGCATCGGTTTAGAGGTCGATTTCGAAGGTTAGATGTTAATGATTCCGAGTATTTATTATCTCGTCCTTTACCATTATGACACCGTTCGTTTATTTGTATTATACTGTGCGCGTTAACGGTTATGACAGATCAGGTGGATCCATTGAAATTCATTTGAATAAAATGTACAAGGGAACTTTTCGACCATGAAAATTTGTTAAAATCATTTTATAGGCTTTATAAAAAGCAGGTAATTTAAGAAACGCAATTATATAAGAAAATACTCGAATTTATAAAATAATAACGTAAGCGGATTCTTATAATACTTCTGATTGTATTAACAAAAAAAAATTATAGGTTTGAGATGATAATAAAGACTAATTCGATTACTCATGAATATCTTATTAGAGTTACTTAAATTTGAATGATATTTAAAAAAAAACGAATATTTCACAAACAACACTTACAAGTAAACAAATAAACTCGTGGCGAACTGTTGTCTACTGAAATTGTTCAATCGTTTTTCATTAAAAAAAAAAACAACTGTAAACCATCGAGAAACGATATGATACATGATTTATATTCCTATGAATATAAACATCATTTAGTAAAACCGAGTATGTATAACATAATGAATATTTTAAAAGCATCCATTTCTGTGTAAGAAGCGACTCTCGACATGTGAATAAATTTGCGACAAAAATCATTTAACATAAACACATTGTTTAAATGATCTCATTCAAGAAACCATCGATCCGCCCACGGTAAACAAACACGCAAAACTTCCAAGCACACATTAAAGTGCTAACACACGTAGCAATTCGATTGCAAGCAATAAATTAATACGGGCTCAAACTTGGTTGCGCGTAACCATATCGCAACAGATGTTGCGATATGGTTACCTTAAAAGTGCTAGCACACGTAGCGATTCGGTTGCAAGCGATAAATTATTGCGGGCTCAAGCCGCCGCGGCGCTGCTTG
>JAOXNN020000006.1:2373492-2399687 GCA_028571205.2 Hydropsyche betteni
TATAAAATAATTTTGCATAAATATATTCAATTTTTATTTTATTACGTAATAGTATGATTATCAACAGCCGATGTTATACTATATACTAGTGATATACATTATTCTAACCAAATGATCATATTAAAACATAATAAATGTATATTTTCACCAAACTTTCACGATTTATGAATAAATCACATTTCAAATGCATTTCAATGTTGCATACGAGACGCTCGAATCTCAAAAATTCAAAACATCCACATACAAGTCTCCAACAAAACGACACTCAAAAAATACACAAAAGGTTGGCAACAGGAGCACTAGTGGGCGGCTTTTCCCGCCCTCCTCGTCCGGAGCCTTTCGCTTTCGATTAGGCGGAAAGCGGAACCGCCGACTATTTATACGGCGGAAGTTTTCCGGACGCGCGGATTCTTTCAAATCGAAATGCATAGGAGATTTCGGATTATTGGCTATGAAAGTGTTTTATGTCAAAGTACGCAGTGTAAAAAGGTTGAGTTTCGCTTTGGGGAGAATTCGGAGATTTTCGGGTCATGTGTTACTCAGTTAATCGGTAGCGTCCAACATAAATTGAATACAGTAATCCCCCCTATAATTTTTGCGGCGTCCCCCTCTATGACGTCATTTTTTTCAAATGTATTGAAAAAAAAAACAATTAACTCGTTAAAATATCCAAAAAAAAAATAAAAATGAAAATGTTTCATTTATTGATTTCTTAAATTACCACCTATAACGTTGAATTCATCGTGACGTTATAAGAGTGAGATTACTGTAATTATACAAATTTTACTTGCTCGATTATTTATTCGATAGTACAAATTAAATATTGGCTACTATTTAAATGACCAGAATTTCAATACGATTTCGATCGGAATTTTTAACTCATTTATCGGAATTTATTCGACATTGGCCAGAATTTTTATCAAAAAGGTCAGAATAAATATTGAACGGTCAGAATTTAAACTGGGTTTATCAGAATTCATCTTAAATGGTCAGAATAATACTAAGAACCCAAACCTATTCTGACCGTTTCGTTATTAAATTCTGACCAAAACATGATTGAAATTCTTACCGTTTAATTTTTTGCCTTAAATACTTCAGTTTGAATATAAGATTTACATTTTAAATGTTATCATCTAAAAACCAATTAATTAACATAACGATTCGTCAAAATCCATAAACTAAACATTAATTATCGACGGATGAATTAAGATCAATTACAACTAAATAGGTCAATTGCGTCAAATCGAATTCAGCATCTTATTATTAAAAGCTATCTGCGTAACAGGGGTCAAGTTTGCAACTAGTTTCGAAACAAGCACATCACAATACACTTCCACGAACCGATTCAGCATTTCAAAACTCTCAAGATCGCCACAAAAATTCAATCAACACCGAAACCATCAGCAAACCCGCAACCATCACAATTCACACGATCTCGTATTCAAAAGCAAACCTTAACAGCTCATCCATTCGAAATGGACGGATCGAACGGACAAGGGCATCCTTTGAATGCCAACGTCTGATGCAATACGACGACACACGAACGTCTGCATCACGCACGAGCCGATACACCATGGCTGGAAGTCGGACTGTATGGGTGGTAGATATGGAAAAATTTACATAACGCCTTCACGCACCGAAAACTCCATGCATATATGGAAATGTCGGGTTCGAGACGTCACCGAGTCTAGGAGAGGCTAGAAGTCGCTGGGGTGACGACTAATTCGACGCCGCCGAGGAATATTATGGAATTTCGACGATAAAATGCGATGGTGCTAATTTTCTCGTGTGTGTTGCGAGAAAAAATGGCAAGGGAGCAATGTGCGTGCGAATTCTTCGAAGGCTATTTCGTGTGTAATCGGATTTTTCGCTGAATGGAATGAGGGTGGCAGTCGTTGTGGTTGTAATAATAGTATATCATCTTCAAATTAACCAGAAAATCTTTTTTAACAAATTCGTGGAATATATTTGAAATTTTCATAAAACGAATATTTTTGTAATTTAATCCATTTATGAAGTCGAAAATTTACTATTTACCGAAACTATAGACATCTACTGAAATCCTCACCCTTTAAACGTACACATTTCCTCCCTCACGACCATGAGAGTACTACCGCGAACGAGTTTATGCATCGGAATCTCCCTAGCGAAGAAAAAATCTTTTGATCTTATTACGCCGAATATAAGAGGATCCATTTTTCCCCATAAGCAAGCGGACATTGTCCCCTTTTTCTCACCAGAGCTAAGCGACTCGGGCCTCTAACCTCAAATTAATTCGCCGATAAATCCACTTTCGACGCCATCAAACCTCCCATACACCGCGCCCGAAACTAGAAGATGGCTTTTACGACTTTCGTATGTAAGTTACTGTTGGGCGCGAAGTTGTTGGCGCCAAGCCCGATGGCCGATTGGCTTGCCGTCCGCAAGCTTTCAGTCCAACAGGATGTATCAAGCCAAAAAGCACCAGATTGACCATAAAATAAATTTCGGCGGAGATACCACTCGGACGGATTGATACGCGGCAGCTTCTGAAATGTGTGACAAATTGCGCGAAAAAAAATACGAGAATACACACTGATATAAAGAATGCTTTCTATAGTTCAGGAGTGCCATTAGAGCGATTTGTCTAGAGTTGTTTGTCTCATTTCGCATCGATCAAGTGGAAATATACAATACGATGAGGTGACTTGTGACTTAACACATTCAGCAATCTATCATGTGCTGATCATCGCAAATTTGGTCTTGAAAATTATATAAAACCGATCGATGATATATGAAACGTAGCACACTTTCGTATAATGATATCGCAATATTTCGTACACCGTCGTTGAAATAGAAACTGGCGCGCACCCTTGTTCAAAGGAGCGTCGCAGAAATAAGTTCAAACAAGCAATGACTTCGGAATTACTGAAATCTGTTTCATATTGACGGCACGTCCTTCTCGGCCTTTTGAGAGCCGATGAAAGTTATTCGGCTTTGATTCGATGCATACTTCTTCGGCAATAAAAGTTTGACGAAATATTTATTAATAAGTCACCCTCTTGCGTGCCCCCTCTCAAAGGGAAAAAAATTAAAATATATCTTTGAGATGAAAAATTCATAAATTCAAAGTTAACCAATATGCATATACAGAGGTATCGAAAAAAAAACCTCATTAGATATTTCCAAGTTCGAATTACTCATCGATAAGTCATTTACTGCGAATATTTTCACGCTTTAGTGTTAAAAAAAAACTTGTCGAATGAAGCATCGGAATTCGCATAAACTTTGAGTTATGATAGTACGTAATTAAACAAATATCGAACCGACAGTTAACATTTTCAACATATCACGTAGTTTCGCAAATACAAAAAGGCGCGTAAATTTATCACGGAAAAGAATCCCAAACTCTGGATTATACATAGACTTTCTATAGTCGATTATTAAATTTACATGAAAAAGATAAAATCGAGTATTAAATGAAAATATTTAATATCTGCTAGTTTTTATCATAAAAATATATCTCATTTATCGAGAAAAAGAATCATAAATTTTTCAAGCACCGCTATTGAAATTTATGTGATTCTGATATTTATCATTGGGCAACTAATGTCAATGTAGTGTTACTGCAATTATTGATACGAATCGTCCCCGATTTTCGCGATATGCAAACATACATTAGTGACCTTACGATCGATATTACAAAATCCGATTCAAATTTAAAATTTCAAACTGAAAATCGGACAACGCACCTAGCACGAAAAAAATAAAAACCAACAAACGAATTAGCGAAACCTAAAAATGTGGCGAATCAGTCATTTCAACGCCGAGGTCAAGGTTGGAGTCGACCACAAAAAACCTTAATGACACTCAAACATTCGAAAAATTCCACGACCAATTCAAGTTCATTACATCGAACGAAATCTTTAAAACTTGACATTTTCAAAAACTACCGAACGTAACGATTCGATTTCTCGGTTTTTGATTGAAATTAATTTTCGAAAAATACAAAATCGCGACGTTATCGCGGAACTCGAAGATAACGCGAACGACAGGCCAAGGTCGGAATTCGCGCGCAAAAAAAAACCGACACAAATCGAAACGCGGTCTCGAGCACGTGACACGGACCTATGTAGTATTGCGTACGCGCGATAATTGCACTTACATATCTCGACACGAGGCAGACCGCGGCAAAAAAGAGACGGTATTAAATTCAATAACGATACCAATAAAAAAAAGTTTGAGAAACGCTTCGTCGGCCAATGGCAGAGCATGAGGCACGGCAACGCCGCCGACGCCCACGAACGCCACAGAATTAGAACGACGCCGATTCGTATGGACGTCGAATATTTCTATCCTTTTTTTATTATTTTTTTATATATACAGCATATCCGAAAATCATAAAATCGATGGCCAAAATTTCAATTATCAAAAAAAAAAATCGTATTTATGAAAAATATTTTCAGATTCTATAAAAAATTGCATAGAAGTTGTCGCTTGCGAATGGTGGATTTTTGTTGATGGAGTATTCTGGTTTAGAAATTCGAAAAAAATCGATTTTTTTTTCTTTTCATATTTTTATAGATAAGACCTTTAATAATATGAGCCTTAGGATTATTTTAAGAGTTACAGCTGTTTTTTGTGAAAACCCAATATATAAATCAGTTACGCTGCTCGAAAAATTAAACGTGATTTTCTCGAAACCAATTTTCGACCTGGTGTAGTTGATATCTAAGTTTTTTCGAGAAAATCACGTTTAAAGTTTCGTTAATCGTAACTAATAACTACGTTGGACTTTCACAAAAACAGCTGTAACTTTAAAATTATCTCAATTTCAAAAAATCCCATTAGGCTCATATTTTTAAAGGTGTGGATTTTTAAAATATAAAAAAACGTTTTTTTTTTCAAATTTCTAAATCAGAATACCCCCATAAATGGGAAATTTATTGGTCGTACTGTATAAAATAAGAAAAGTGTTAAAAATGCGGAAAATTTGCGGGAAAATCGACGCCGGAAGTGTGTGGTACGATGGCATTTTTCCGCGTAGGAGTGCAATGTCTATGACACTCAAAGAGCAATATTTATTTTCAAGGTAGAATAGAAACGTTTCATTATCGATTATTTCAATTTTCAGCAAAATATTATATTATCACATTAAATAGTTTTATTGCACAAAAAATCTTTCGATATTCTGCGAAAATTTGAAAAACAAAGCGAAAATCAAACGAGAACATCGATATTGAGCGTAATATAAACATTATGAATATATGACAATGGAGCGATTGTATAGCGATCACTAATCGCGCCGATAAATCATGCAGATTAACGAATCCGATTACCTATGGAATTATTAAATTATCGAACACGAACTCGAGGAACGTCGAGTGAACAAAAGTGAAGAACAATTTTGGGCACAGTGCAAAACCAGTTACACGAAAAAACGAACGAAATGAAGACCGTGACCGATTGTTTTTACTTTTCGTTTTATTGCGCGAATTATGCTCGATCATCTCTCGAATCCGGCTGAAAAAAGTAAGCCAAAATTACATTATACTTTTTTATGAAATGGGTATTCTAAAAGTCATAGTCTATTTGTTTTTTTTTATGATGTATTTCAATATTTTTTTTATTTGTAATACGAGTTGTAAATAGATGTTTGTATATTGAATGTGTTCAATTACACGAAAATTTATATGACTTTAATGCTAATTCGCATGAAAGTAGAATTTAAAGGTTTTTTTATTCTAATTAAGTTTTTTTTTATATAAATACAATGTTATTCTATGTTAAATATTATTAATACGATCTTAATTATTTTTGCGTTGAAATTATTCCGTACAAAAAAAATCGTATCAAAATATAAAATTACAACACACCGACACGAGATCGAAAGCTTCGAACTTTCCACGACGAAAAACCATCGTCCCGAAAATAAAACGAAAACAAAAACAACCGGGAAAAATAACGCACTAAAGATTTCCCCGAGTTTGCTGGAGCACCGTCACTGACCAGCTCCACGTCGGCCGCCATTCGCA
This sequence comes from Hydropsyche betteni, assembly GCA_028571205.2. NCBI lineage: Eukaryota > Metazoa > Arthropoda > Insecta > Trichoptera > Hydropsychidae > Hydropsyche > Hydropsyche betteni. Next base: position 2,379,507 of record JAOXNN020000006.1, read on the forward strand.
TAGGTCATGGACAAAAACAAACAAAAACACACAAACAAACGCCTCCGAAGAGGAATTTGTCCATTCTTTTTTTCGCGTTCGCAACGACGCCCGTCGAACGATCCGACGACCGTTCGCGGTGCTTGGCTCGCGCGAAAAATCGGCGATTTCGCGCCGTCTTTGGAAAAAATTTTCGAATTCGAAAATCGCACTTCGAAACCCGCGGCTCGGTAATAAATGGCGATTCTGAGTTTACAACCGGTAGCCGGTGCGAGTCGTTAAAGCGTTCGAGTCGTTTTCCTTGACCTGTATCTCGGGGATTCCTGCTTCTATTTTCAATGTTACTTCTCGCAGATTTTATCTTTTCCGATAGTAACGCGGAGCGTTGATTAAATTAAACGGTATAATATAGTGTTAAATTATACTAAATGTTCGTTTTTTCATAATATGCCAATTAGTAAATATCGTGCGTTTGTAATGTTGAGTAAGTGCGCATCTACGTTTCGAATGATGAAAAATATTAAAAAAAATTAGTTAAATATGCAAATTTGATATCGGTCAAATTTGAAATTTAAATATGATCTCGACAGGTGAATTACTATTGCTTATTGTTTAGAAGTATATTTATGATTTTTTTTTGCATATTAAATATATTTCAAGCTGTTCAAAAATGCATACTACTTTTTTAAAAATTTGCATCTGTAATAAAATTAAAATATTTTGTGGTTTTATCAAAATTATACAAAACGAATAGATTTCCTTAATTTAATATTTTTCACATCTGATCTAGCACCAAAAGAATAGATCCCATCACCACTACCATTTTACATATGCACAAACTTTTCACACGAATTATCTCACCAAATAAGACATAATGATCAATTTTGCTTGCAATTATAACGCGAACATATTCCAAGAGGTCACCCGGCATTCACCTCGGCACCGGTCAGCGGCTTCGACTTGTCGTTTCGCAAAAAAATCGCAAAAACGTCCGAGACGAAAAAACCAGATAGAACCGGGTTGTCGAATACGTTTTTTTCCTTTAGATTCTTATTGAGGCTTTCGAGGAGATAATGTATATGTGTGTCTTTAGGCCGCATTGTTTCCGCCGGGAAGTTTGAGAAGCGCTGGCGCCTTTCAGCGAGCACAATGGACGGTGGTCGCCTTGGAGCCGAAGATTCGGCCTCAGCGGGGAAAACGCGGAAAATTCGCGTTTCGAATGATCAAATGGAAGTTGGACACAATGATGACTTTTGTATGCGTATTATTTCGAAAGTGACTCACAAAGATCGGGCTAAAATTATGAAATTTTGGGTAGCCTTGGTTCATTTTTAGGTTGACAATAAGAATAATTTTTGAAGTAAACAATATCAACATTCTTTTAACTTAATTATTAATCTAACTAGTGTCGTGTATTGTAAATCTTAAATTCCTATCATCATCGAAATTTTTTACAGAGCGCTCGCGTAATTATCTCTTAATAGTCTCATTACCGAAACTCATCAATTATTTAAAAAAAAAATAGCGTATCGCTCAAGTATCAAATTATGATAATGTTTAATTACATCGCAATCGATAAAATTGCACTCGAATGTAAAAAAATAGAACTTCTGCGTAAGATAGATTTGTTATAATTGTATCGTGTGGCGTTAGTAAAGCGAGTGTTTTTTTTTTTATATACCGATTTCAGAAGTCAATATAGGAAGGTCGAAAACGATGGAACAATGTATTATATTCGTATTCTTAGCGGAGAAGCACGTGTAGTAATTTATTTATACTGAAGAACAAACACAGTAAAAAAAAAATGGCAAATCTTTTTATCGCACTGCTAATAAAACCAACACAGTTTTTTTCCACGCGAAAATCGCTAATGAAACGTCTTAGATATTGTTCGGTAAAAAGTCGCAAAACAGTAATATAGTTGAAATATTGTATACACACGAAATTATCACAATTTTCAGCATAAAGCTACAGTACAGACACCTAAACTGAGCGTACAAACACGATTCTAAAAATTCACAGTGACGAATTTCATTCTGTGGGAAAAATGATCGATGCTCAAACAAAACGTTATTAACCGTCAGACTTTACAATCAGCGATTTTCATATCAAAAATCATCCACCATACATCTTTTCAATCTACGATATAAACATTATAATCATCATTCAAATTCGTCAATAGATCACGATATGAATAAAAAAACACAATTCCAAACAATACAAAAAACCGAATCGTATACACGAAAAAAATCTCGAAAAACTGAGAACAACGACCACGGCGCTAGATGACCCCGACCCCTCAGTGGGCGTCAGGTGCACTCGCACTCCGGCTCGCACGCGCGTTAACACCATTATTAACGGCAAAGGCATTGATCACGGTTAAGACGACCGGCCCGGGTGCCCTTGTGGAAATAGCTAAGGTCGGCCTGGATGTCCGGGCCGATGCACCCGGTGTCAGTGTGCCACTGCACGTATGCATGTGCTGCATCGGAGTCAATGAACAGTGCTGGTGCTGCGTTGTCGCGACGAGTGTCCGATGGTCTTTGGGACGGGAAGGTTTTTTTTAATTCAAAATATGGTTCGTTCGATGAAAAACTATGATTGGGTCATTTATGTTTGGGATTTTCCTATTGTTTCCTAATCTGAATTATCGTTGTTTTATCTCGTGTATATGTTATAGGCCGATTCTAGCTCAGGCCGATCCCAGCATCAAAAACTGCTAGTATGCAATATTCTGCTTTACGGCGTAGGACTTAACGCTCATATTTGAATCCGTGGATATGCGTTTATGTAACGTTCTGGGTTTGAGCAGCGTTAAAAATCGTGCCATGTTCAGATCGCGTCCGCACGTTTGACATTTCGTACAATCGATGGTCACATGTGAAATTACTAACGATAACGAAAAAAAGTCGGAAACATATTTTGATTAAGAAAAAATATCAGAAACAACGCATGTTTTGACGTTTAGAGAACTGTCGAAGGTCCACGGACACTGCGCATGCGCTCACCGACGCGACATCCAGAAACCAAAACGTCATAAGTGCATAGTTCAATATTCATGAGCCTTAAATCGTTGTACATAATGCTCAATATGGCAGATATGGGAGCTAGAATCGGCCGGTGCTAGAATCGGACTATAACATATACATCCCTAGTTTTGAATTCTTAAAAAAAAATTGTTTATAAACTAAAAAAATAAATTTGATAATCCGGTTAATCATTTATTTTTCTAGTGCCAAAATTTTCGAAGTGTATCTCAATAATTGAAGTTCGTTAGTGTTTTTGTTCTGTGCCAATTTTTTTTTAACATTTACCAAGAGAAAAAAAGAAAACATATGATAAATTTGATGCGTAGCTTTCATTCAAGCTGTCTTTATTATTTTCGTCCATTTTCAAGTGCACAATATCTATAAATAACAATAAATATTTACAAATGATTTACGAAGCTCCGCAACTACATTCTGGATATCATGCAAGTAAAAACGATCCAATAATCAATTTTTCAGAACAGGACTGTGAATATGTTTTTGATTTACTCAATCTTTTGACTTTGAGTCTGTGTGCCATCGAAAAAGTAAAACGAAAGCGTGCTTTTGAAGTGACGATGGGTGCCTCGGGAAAACGTCAAGTTTTCAAAACGAAATACAAATCAAAGTGAATGCGTCAGATGAAAATAGTTTTAGTAATATAAAACTGTCTGGTTGGGATTTTATTTTTTCCGGTGAAAATCGGGAATATGAAAGTTTTAATTTTGTTCATGACTCGGTATGAACTTGAACTTCTATTTGATGGAAAAAAATGGCAAAAACAAACATCTTTCAGATTAGAAATTTGCCTTTTTGTTCGTTTGCGTCGATCGTGAAAGTGAAATTTCTCGTTATTTAAATGTAAAAAGACTATCAAAAATTATTTTCTAAAAAATATTATAACAAAATTTTCATAAATTTCCGATAATAATTTTGTTTAAAAGAACAATTTCGCTAAATGAAACTCGTTATTTTAATTTTGTGGCATGCAAAGTTTATCAGAACGTTTCTAAATTACTTATTAGCTACTTATAAGTTTTAAATAGAATTTTTGTTTTAAATGCAGAAGCCAAAAAATTTTCAAACGATCAGTCGCCAATTGTATATACGTCTTTTATAATTTATTTTATATTTTCAAGAGATTATACAAATTTTTATATTAATTTAATGATAAATTTTTCCTGAAAAAAAAAATCGAGCAAATGAAAAAGTCCACAATTTTCAAAAGTAAATTTTGATTAATTTCAGCCTAGTTTTCAATATATTTACTTCAATTATTTGATTTATTTTGTTTTATTATTTCTACGAGGATTTTTTTTATAAAAGTTAGAATGAATTAATTTTTTTTACATGTGAATTACATTGGCAAAGGCGAAAACAAATAAAACGAGACAAAATCGTTGTATAATTGTCGACCAACAGATGACGCGAAAATAGATCACCATTCTTAACATAACACTTCTTGAGGAAGTATAAGTCGACCGATTCACATTCTAAATATTCCATTCATCTAAAAAATAATGCTGTCATCTATTAGTACAGGTCTTGAGCTATTTAAAATATGCGTGCGATTTTTCTTTTTCGAGGTTTACTTCTTTTTGGAGAGAAGAGTAGATTGCATCGTGAATGTACATAACAATTTCGGTGCACATGTACCGAAAAATTTCGGTTTAGTTACATGTAACGATTTATTCCAACGCTTTTTTTCGGATACGGGATAATTTTTAGGTACTTTCATTATATATTAGAATGATGTAATGTTTCGGCACACTCTCACATTCGCAAACGCTAGTTATTAAATCGTGAATATATTCAATGTTTAAAGCTCGTATAAGTGTAATACATTATTTGGAAATTCTATAACATTTGCTTCAATTTTCTTTTTACAGTATAAAAAACTGAACCTGGAAGCTTGAGTAAATACCGCATTTCTGTCAGAAATACTAAACGTATTTATTTAATGTTAAATTTATAATAATCACTTAATGACCCTGAAAGTGTTCATTGCGACCACACGTTAATTTTTTTTAAATCAATTTCATTGTAATATGTTACATGCACCCCAGTCTATACCAGCTTATTGTTAGTTGGTACTAGCAGTTTTAGGCAAAACTATGAACACCACATCTATGATACATTTAATGAAAACATTTAAGTTTTATCAAAGCAATAGTAAAGAATTAATTTTCGAGCGGCATATGAAATGCTAGTACATTTTTACTAAATGCATTTTGGAGTTATTGAAATTTATTGTTAATGTTTTTTTACGTTTATGGATATGTTATGATTGTTTACTATAAATGATTTAATTAAATTAATTAATGTATGTTATGCATATAAATTATATATTTGTATATGCTTATTTACTTTTTATATAACTAAATTACTATTATTAATATAATGAATTGCATTTCTGGGTCTCGGACTACCCGGGATTTCAAAATCGACAATCCCAAGTACCGGGACTTACGGATCTACCTAATCACAACTAGGGTTCCTGTACTCGATTTGATCCGGACTCGGACTCGCCGGGTAATGGTCTTTAGTCCGAACTCGAAAATCGGGCTTAAAATCCGGCAAGTCCGGGTATCTATAATAGAATTTTAAGTTTTAAAATTAAACATTTTTTACGAAAATCAAAATTCATTATTACATTCAAATTGTTTTAGTCGTAACTAAAGATATAAACACCCAATTATCTTTTTACACGGGTTTTTACTCTGTTCCGAAATAACAAGGTTCAAGGAAGAAGAACTGAATATTTTTGTACACGGTTTTTTCACTTAAACACGGTATGAAAAAAGTATTATGATACCACAATAGTATGATTCGGTGCAGGCCAATATACTGTTTTAATTATATGTATGTAATTATAGTTATTAAATAAAAAAAATCGATGTTTTTCAAGAATTTTATATGGTGAAATCTTTTCACATTACACATTTTTTCATAAAGTACATTTGGATAGAAGTACTATCGGAATATACTGATGGAACCCATCTCCAATTTCCATGTTTATCATACCGTGTTCTTAAAATAAGACCCTTTCGAAAATAGTCCCTACTATGATTTTATTTATTTTTTTAATCCTACCCCGTAAATACGCCCCACCTCGAAAATAAGACCTAGTGAGGAATGTCCGACAATGCGGTACTTGTGACGTGTTATCATAGTGGTTCTGATTCGGTGTTCTGTACATAAAATTAAGATTTTGTACAAATATATATTTTCAATTTGATAAAACTTTGATTTGCATATTTTTGTTCGATTTTTGATCTTGCGTTTTCTCATTAATTAAAACTCTGTATTTTATTTAAAAAAAAAGCGTTTGAACTATATATTCATGAACAAACCATTGTTGGATGAGAAATCACATGTACCTACGAGGAGTACAAATCGTTATATGCAAGAACTTATTTTTCGCGTAAATAAGCCCTAGTACAATTTCTGGGTAAAAAATGAATAAAAGACCGGGTCTTATTTTTGGGAGAACACGTTAGATTTTTCACACGGTATAAAAAGAGGTTTCGGTGTATTTAATTTCGGAGCCGGCGGGTTTTGATGAAAACCCTATACACACCGATACGTGATCGCGAATCGATCAGCAATCGACAAAGGCGTTTCTAGTTCGTGCCACGCTTCGGGCACGAATCCAAATGTTGCCGGGAAACAGTTGACGCAACTCGAACAGGCGGCCAACTCGGGCCGGGAACAATAGTTGGTCCGGCGTCGTCCCCGTCGGCGATCCTCCTGCCGCTTCCTCGACTCTTCGGGAAGTACCCTCAGGTCTCTTTCTCTTGGGCTGGTCGTGCTCGTGCCAGCTCTGTTTATTTATAAGCCGAATCGTATCGATACGGGTGCGTTGTAAATCGACACCCCGGGTCTTTAAGCAGTGCGCCGGATAAGCGACGCGTGCGGAGTTCTCTCAGGTTTTTGATCGTCACTCTCATTTTTCGCATTGTTATCACTTCTATATTAACGTAGATTCTAATCAATAAAATTATCTCTTTTATTATTTTTTTCCGACTTTTTTCGACTACAAGTATAAATTTTCCAATAGTAAAAATATTTTGAATAACATAACTGTTTTGAGTTGTATTCGAAGGTTACCGCCGTCGAGTTTCATATTCTAAAATGGCTTTTATTTCAATGATAATCGTTTAATATAAATTTCACGAAATTTGAAAACGGAGCATCTCCTCGAAGCGAATGCAATGTATTTACCTCGTGGCACGCCCACTGATTGACCAGGTGGGAAATTTTGACATGTCAATGCGGAAACTTAGGAAAAATTGCGATTTGCAAAAGATTTTGACGCGCTGCGTATCGGAAATGCGAAAATAATTTTTATTGTTTTACATTTGGACAACGCCCAAACTCGCAAGTCTTACGAAAAAAATATCGAAAACAAACATCGGCACCGAATTAACTGCGAACGCGTTGTTGCACATGTTTCGATACGCTTTGGAATTATGTAAAAGAGTGAAGATGCTTTTATTATATATCAAACTAATCTTTTTATACATCGATATACTAAGTATTTTATTACTATTGAGACTTATCACTTGATGTGATTTGTTGATTTTTAGGTGCAAGAAGGAGGAGAAGCGAGCAAAGCCGGTTTGAGAGTAGGAGACGTTCTTTTGACAATCAACGGAATGGCAACGAACAAATTGGCACTGAAAGAAGCAAATGCTTTGCTTAACGCTGAAGACAGCATTGACCTTTCGGTCACAAAGTAAATGCGTTGTATTCGGTGCAACATTTTTCGATTTACTATATAGAAAACACCTTGAGCGCAAAGTCTTCTATTTCAGTCTTCAAGATCAAGAAGCGGCCGAGTTGGAGGCTAAAATGTTGAACGACGAGGAGGACTTTGAGTCTCAAAGGGTAGACGTTCATCTGATGAACCTTCCTCCGCCTAGGCCAGCTCCTCGTCCAGAGCTAGCACAAAGGAAATGTTGGCATCCGGTTGTTTTGGACACAAACCCACCCCCTATTATTGAAGAATCTACTGGTGATGAGGTATTTTCATCGCTAAAGATAATTTTGTTTATGGTTTAAAAAATATTATAATAAAGCTACTGAAATCGAGCATTTTCCTTTAATTACACAAAATATTTTTTAGGAAGCTCCACACAAAAAGATTTTGAGAAACTTCCGTCAAGCCATGGCCCACAAGAGTATGGATCCTTCTCCGGAGGTAATCATTTACTTTCTCTGCAACAAATTTACAATCAATGGCGAGAAAGTTTGATGGAATCGGAAATACTTTTCGCATTTTTTTCGTTTGGTTTATTTATGCCAAATATATTTAATATGTATATTATAATTATTGTATAAAATTATTTTTTATTGATTTTTATTGTGGATGAGTGATTGTGTGCGTTTTCGAAACACGTAATGGAATGATTTTCCTACACGTTTTTCCTGCGTTGTGTAAAATGTCTTACAAAATAAAATAATTATTTTCGAAAAACTACTATGTGTTTCCATTATTTTTTCCAATTAACATTCACGTCCGATTTTCACAGAATGTATCAGCATGATATCAGTTGAGAAAACTTGATAATAATTTCAAAAAATCCAAATGATCAAAAATTTAAAATCACAAATTTTCAATAAAATCTTACACAGATTCCAAATATTATATTTATAAACAACCTACTTCTTTTTCTTAATACATGCATCGTGAAATACTATCCGTTTGAATGGACTTGCAATCCTCAACCCTTGGTATGTACCGATGAATTTCGATCCTCTGCACGAAAACGAGCCCTCAAAAACCCGTTTCAATCAAAACCGAAATTTCAGAAGCCGCCGACTTCGAAGCCTCCGCAACCTCCTCCCGACCAAGATTTAGCTCAGAATGAACTAGGTTCGTTTTCGAGGCATTCCTCTCACAATTTTTGTCACCCAAAAGTTCATACATATTGGTCTAATTGTAGAGCCGAGCATGGAGGAACAGTTGCGTTGCATGCAGCGTCAGCTGGCTGCACTCTGTGCACTTCCTGCAGCTTTACAAAAGTCGTTGGCTGCAGTCAACGAAAAAATCTGTCGACTTTTACCGCCGGAGCCGGAAATAGAAGTGAGTGCGTTGCGGCAACCGTTGCGTGTTTTGCGTGCAAAAAGCTGGAAAGTAGATAAAAATTGAGGTTTTTTTTCCAATGTTTAGGAGCAGACGGAAGTCGAAGACGAGGACGTTTCCGAAGTAGTCGAAGATGTTTCTTATGGCATGATGCGCTTTCTTTTACGAGGGGTTATTAAGAAATCTGATTTGGAAGTTTCGATGAAAAGTTTACTTTAAGCCTCTATTTTTATACCATTTTTTTTTATTTTAGCTTAATAATCTGAATCAAAGAGCATGGATATATGAATGAAAATTTATCTTTCTAATTTTGGCACTTAAATTTGTTATTATATTATTCATGCAAGAAAGTTGCGAGTTTTCAGATTATAGTTTTCATATGTATAGGGTAAACTTGTCTAATTTCGTGATACTTTTATACGTGATATAAAATAATTAAAACAAAGCTTTCAATCATAAAGCATTCTTTTTCGACGATCCATTATTTAGATGTTGTAATTTATTACCAATTTTGTGTGACATCTCCTCAAATGATCGAATCTGAGATGTCTAATTCCGTGATGGTATACTCAATTTTGAAAAAAATTTCTTTCTTTTATTTGTTTGATAATAAAAAGATTAGCATTGAAATTTTATAGAAGATTTGCATTTTTTTTTAAATAAAGAATCGTGGAATTGGAAGTTTCCCCTATTATAATACAAATCGAACTATTATAATATAATTTTATTTACAAAAAACCTTGGGCGGCAATATCACGAGATTTCCAAAAAATTTTTTATACCTTCTTCTAATTTTATAATAAATTACAAAAAATATGACATAATTATTTCGTGATTTTTCAGTTGAAGATGAACAATCAGAATTAGAGATGGAACGTTCAGAACAAAGTGAGCACACTGAAGAAACAGAAGTCGAACACGAAGAAGTAGAAGTAATCGTCGAAGAAGAAGAAGAAGAATCAGAGCCGGAATTAGAACCAGAACTAACAGCTGAAGATATCGAAAGGATCGAAAAATTAAGAAAAGTAGAACAATTAAAACGTAACTATCCAACAGTTGATATGTTATTGTATTTTCATATTTTGCAGTTGGAAGAGCTGAATCGAGTATGGCCATGGGGTGATGAAATTAAGCCCGTTTACAAGTGGGTTTGACTAAAATGAAATTCAACATTAGTTTTAACTGAATAATAATATTTCCGAATGTTTTTAGAATATCTGATCGTTATAAAGTTCCTCATTCGGAAGTTTTCAGCAACAAGTGAGATTGTGAAATAGCAAATGTAACAGTCGACATAATAAAAACGATCTCACGGTTGTTTATTTTTTCAATTTCAGAATTCAAAGCATCGAAAGTAAAATGGTGTTGAAAAAACCAACAGAAGCCGAAGAGTGATGGTAAAATGTTGATTGTTTACGAATGTTGCATTGGTATTGTGTGTGAATGGCTATTTATATGTCTAAATAAATTTATTTTAATATTTTTCAAGCATTTTTCTTATTTTATGTATTTTATACGATACCGCTTTTTTTGCTTCATCGGATTTCAATTATTTCTGTCATCAGTTGATCTACCATCGTTGCTAAATGATTGCGTTGCGTACCGATCATCAATGACCCAATTATGTTTAATTTTTTTTGCAAACTCTCTTTTAGATGCGATTGATAAAAATAATAATTTTGATTTTGATAAACAGGAAATGCAGATGTGCATAGTATATTTAAATTTCTTGTTCTGCATTTATGAGCAATTTTATTTTATGATATTGAGAAAATGAAGCAATGTTATAAATAAAATGAGGAAGTATTTTATTTTATTAGTCGGTTGAACGTTTTGGTCTCGACAAGTAAAATTAAGTGCACATTGTAAATCTATAATAATAAAAAAATAGTATTAAATACAATCGCAATAGTGGATTTTTTTTTAATTAGATCTTTGGATGATATTAGTTCTAAAATTTAAAATCATTTGATTTCTTGGTAATTTATTTACTCATTGTCAGTATAGAAAATGTGGTTTAATAAATATCAAAACTAAATGCAAAACGGCAAAAAAAATCAGCATAATGAATAGCAAAAAAGAAGCAAACGGTCAGATCTTCGAGCCAGTCGAACGATATTCAATTGACCGCAAATGTCCAGCATTCGATTAGTTGGAAACACAATAAAACAGATAGCTACGTCACCTCTACTTTCCGATGTTGTGATTGTGACACCTCGAGCTCGTGCAGGTCGGTGACCAATGGAGCCGTTGCCATACCGAGACGATGGACACGGTTCATTAAGGAGAGCTCGGTCCACTGCCCAGGCTCTTTCACCGAAAAAAAATCGCCACCGAAAGGGAAAAACAAAAATTCGTTACAAAACCCAACTATAAAACGCTCCGGCTCCGGCCGCCGCCAGTTACTTTCTTCAAAGTGGTTCAGCCAAGTCGTCGAAGGTTGCTGAGGTTAGTGTCGTCATAGGCAGGGAGGCAAACCCCATTATGGGTTACGCGAAGATCCTCGGATTCACGGTATATATCTTCATGGGATTCGTCAAGTTGAAAGTGGTTGTGAAGCTTTTGCGTTCTCCATAGGTGACGGTGTTGTTTTGTTTGGCTGAGTTCACCGTTTGTCAGCACTATGATTCTGGAGACTACGACTTTTCGCCAGAAAACGAAGCTAAAGATGAACCCGAAGACAGTGGATTTGTGACACCTTTGGATTTCTCGCCGCTGTTCGGAGGAGCTAGTTTCGGTAATTATTATACAATTGTTTTGTTTTTAAGGATTCTAAAATTGGTTGACTGAATTCAATAATATTAATAGGTTTGAGCAGCGCTGCTTCTTCTGATGTCTTCCAAAAGCTTCCCAAAAAATACCAATCCGTGTTCGACGTCGGTGGGTCTGAATCTCAACTTCAAGATGCATTCGGGGCACAATCTTCTTCGGATAAACAATTTTCCCCCCAAAATTTCGGATTTATTCCAACCTTCAGCCAAGGTTTATCGAGCGATGTTCCGTCTCAGCCAAATCGTTATCAGCAAAAATCTGTTGAGATAGAAAGAACAAAGGCTACTGCTCAATCTTCAGCGATTTCTAGAGCGCCTTTGCAGTTCAATATAAAAACTAAACACGATAAAAACTACAAAAAACTACCGGAGGCGGACTTAGCTGGTCTTGGGTTGTCTGCCTATAAGGAAAAACCTACATATGCTCCTGTTGCACTTGCCGATTATAAGTCAGCCAAATTAAATGAAGCTCCACGCATTAAAAACGATGATCATTTGATTCCCTACAAAAAGTACAGCTTCCAACAAGTACCAGCTGCTGTGCCCACATATCAAGCTTTGGCAGCTGCTGGATATCCAGCAGTAAATTCTTATACTCAACTTCCAATATTAGATCCTAAACTATTCCGAGCAAAAAGGTACTCAGGTAACAAAAAAAATCAAAAATTAAAGAAAAATAGAAGAAACGATGAAGACGAAGATGGTTCTTCATATGGATATCATTCCGATTACAATTCAAGGCCGAAGGAGTTCGATGAAAGTAGTCGTTACACCGCACCAGATTTTAGTGGATATGATGACGATTCCGATAAAAAAGAATATGACTATGGCTCCGATGAGGAGTACGGTTCAGATGAATATGAAAGAATTAAGAGTTTATCAGAAAAACAAGCCGCTCAAGTAAAGCAAAATCCAGAAAATTGCAAGAAGGTTCAAAAAGATTCGATGACCTGCATGGTTTGTCAAGACCCAAAAACTGGAGGTAGTTACGAGTCTTGTTCGTATGTTTCAGAACCCAAAAACAATAAATATGCCTACGTAAAAGCACAAAAATATGACAGCAACGATGAGCCCGAAGAATCAGACGAAAGCACAAAATCTGAGCTGAAACAAAAACCAGAAACATCGCAAGAAATAAAGGCCTCGCCCGTTAAATTGTCGTCGAAAATTGTCGACGGTAAGCCAGTAAGAGGAGAGATCAAATTCCAACCTAATGTTAGGAAACCGCAAAAGCTAGTTCAACAACCGAAGTATCACAGTTACTACACTCAATCGCAAAACCCAGAACCAATCGATTCGTCAGAGTCCAACAAATATTCAGCGTACAAACAGTCTGATAAATCAGATGACTACGAAGAAGATGAAAAAGATTATGAATCTTCGATACCTGAATTTTTCACAGATAATGAGCAGAAGAAAAACGTAGAACACGTTCTAGCTGAATTCGTAAAGAAAGATAGATCTGCTTGCAAAAAAATTTTTAAAAATCACATGACATGTTATCAATGCACAGACAAAAACGGTTTGAAGCATGAAGAATGCATGTTTGTTTCTGAATCGGCACCAAAAAGCAGTCATTTAGCTTATAAGGAAGTGAAAGAATTCAATTCTAAGCCACAATTACAAAATACAAACGCTGAAGGCAATGACGAAGCAGAGAGCCAAGTAGTGACTACTTCTAATCCGGCGCCAACAGTCGGACTACTTTCATCGACCACTGAATATCCAACATTTGCACCAATCAATTTAAAGAAAAAGCAATTGTTCAAAAAATTTACCGGACAAGAGGAAAAAAAATTGGCTAATTTACAAATTCCTGAATTAACCGATGGTATCACAACCAAATTTTATCTACCAGAAGTACCGACTATAGCTACTAAATTAGAAGGACCCGTTAAAAGGAATGTGAAACGGAGTCCAACAAAACAACAACAAGCCAAAGCTTCTGAAGCAAAAACGCCTTTAGATGTTTCACCATCAGCAGACTCACATTTGGACAATATTGCCAATCCAGCAGATTTTGCATCCGAAGAATCTAAGGGTGCTTTTTGGGCAGAGACTGTTCCTAGATATAGCAAGGAGTTAGGTGTTTCATTGCCAGAATATATGTTGGCCAAATCAGAACACGAAGAATTTTTCGACGAGTTTCTAACTTCTGGTAAATAACATTACTTAGTAATTTTAAACAATAGAAAAATAAATTTGAAAAGCAACCAAAGAAAATCTTGACAGTTGATAAATGTATATTGCAAACACAATTTTCAATATTGTAAAATGAATTTCTTTAATAAAATTCAATGTGATAACAATGAAATAAAATAAAGTAAATCACATTCATTGAACTGACACACATAATTGTTATTTAGTGTATAGGCTTAATCTGTTTAATATATAAATAAATTTTGAAAAACTTTGTTCAATTTGGATTTTTTTATTTTACAATCTTTCAGCAATACATATGACAAATATTTATGCATGAAAAAAAAAAAACATATTTTAGCCACTCCTATAGTTGTCATCTCTTAATATACCACCACGAGCTTTAGGGAAAGGACTTGTTTTGAAAGCAAATCCAAATTCGAAATTATTAAGATCACAACAATATGTGTATCCATCAACAATGGTTTTGCGTTCTAAGAAATTTAACCAGTTAACATTTTTACATATATCGTCGCATAAAATTAAGCTGTCAATATCATTCATATTCAAGTGTGGATTGTTTATTTGAATAATAGCTACAGCCTTTTGAGATGATGGTTCAAAAACAACCTAGAACATAAATTTTGTGAAGAATAAATATACATATTATATAATAAAATTGTTTTTAATAATTTATCAATATCGCTGACCTTCCATATGTATAATGGAACAGGAATAGCTTTATCTTGTTTACTGTTGTAGTGAAGATACATATCTTCATAAGAAAATCCCCATTTTTTTGAAAGACTCATTTTCCTATAAGTGCCAGTATAGACTTGAAGAGGTTTATTTAAAGATTTTGCGAGATTTTTTACACGATTTTCAATCTCAATCCAATTTTTCTATAATTCGATGAATAATAAAAAAAATAAATTAACAAAATAAAGATCAAATATAATATATGCAAAATGAATTGTTCATTTAAATACCCTATTACAAGTACTCCATTGAGGAACAATATTTAAATAGTCAGTAGTTGTTGCTTGTTGTGGTCCAAAAGCCAAATCAGAATTTGTGACCAGCTTTCCTTTTTCTAAGTAACACCTATTTTGATTATCAAAATAGTCTTTATTAAGGATTTTTTTAAATGTACTTGCTTGATTGCTCGTCTCATATGCAGAGTTAATGTTTACACTGCCATAAAGATTTTGGCTGAATAACCATGCTTGATCGTTGACAGATACAGTTGATTTATCAACACCTTTTGGAATCGTAACATCCGTATATAGAGTGTTTTTTTCGGTTTTATCAAAACAAACTGTATATACTGTGATGAAATCATTTTCAACTTGAAAACCAACTTTAATTAGTTCTGTGTTTGCTCCTAGACATAGTTGTCCAGTACTCTTCTCGCTATATTGAACAGAAGAAGAACATAGGAGATCTTCAAACTTGTAAGACTTTTTATTCACTTCAAAATTTTTTCCATCTTTACATTTAGCATATACAAAATTTTTGTTAAGCAGATCGGGCGATTTAAAAGAGTTCTTTTGGTTTTCCGAGGTGCATGCTAAACGGATTATTTCATCACGAGGAATCTCAACAGATCCCTTCGAAGATTGACCTAATTCTATCCAACTAGGACTATTTTCTTTTAACAACAACGGATGATTTTTAGTTAAGTCATCTTTCATGTTCAAAACACAGCCTATAACAAAATTAATCATGTTTACTGTACACTTATGAAAAGGTGAAAGAAAGTAAGGGAGGCTTCAAATGGGTGGTGGATTTACGAAATCAAAAAAATGTATAGAATGTATTAGATAAAAATTGCTTAAAATTGGCAAGAGAGGGTGAGAATTGAGAAGATTTTCATTTGACAGTGGATATAATGATTTATAAGTACATACATATGGAAAAATTTACAACTATTGTTTACCTCCATGAATAAAATCAATGCAATATAAGAGAAATATTAAATTGAAATAAAACTTCCACATTTTCAGAGTAAGCAATGGAGAAGGTGATCTGTCAACTCCTTAACCAAAACTGTTTTTCACAAGTGAAGTGTTGTTGGAGCAACGCCAATTATCATATGTATGTTAAATTGATTTGACCTTTCCTATCAACGTTCTTAAATAATTTACGTCATAGGTGAAATAAGATTATAACTCATACCTACTCGAAAATATTATTAAACTGATGGAATTTCAAAAATACTCAAATCAAAACCAATTTTAGAATTTCCACAATTTATTTATATAAAAAAAGTGATTAAATGCTGACCATATAATTTTAAAAAATTTCCATCATTTCAATTGTAAAATATAAAATTCAAATTGATAAAAATAAAATTCAATAGTCAGTTGAAGTTCTGACATAAACGCATCCCGATGGCATGTTGACTATGTCAAGGCCTTTAGGGAAAGTTTTCTTGATTTCTTCATCTGTGGCATTTGGTAAAATCATAATTTTCTCTCCTGGCTGGAATATTTCAAAGATAAATAGATTAAAGTAATATAAAAAAAAAATGAAAATTTATTTTATTAATTTACAAAGCCATATAAACATACCACCCAATTAGCTGGTGTAGCAATGATCTTCATTTTATCCGCTAATTGCAACGAATCAATGACCCGTAGAATTTCGCTAAATAAATAATAAGATAATATTATAATTTGGCAATCGTTAAATAACAAATAAAGTTTAATAAAATCCAAAAATGATAACTTTGGGAAATTCAATGTATTATTATATATGTAATTGTTATCACAGCAAAATGACTGATTTGTTATGACATATATTTTATGTTAAAATATTGTACTTGGGTAATCTATTTCTCAAGAATTACAATTAAATGCTTATTTTCATACGTGTAAATAGTTTTTATATTTATTACGTATGTGAAAATTATCTTAAGAAAAGATTTTATACATTATGTGTAAAATTAACTTACTCCACATTTCTTCCTGTTGAAACCGGATAATGCATGGAAAGTCTTAGTTTTTTATTTGGATCGATTATATACAGAGCTCTGACAGTCATGGCCATCTCGGGGTTTTTAGCATCCTTTTCATCAATCATGTCGAGCTTAATAGCCAATTCTCTCGTTTCATCGCCAATTATGGGATATGGGAATTCCCCGGGAATGTCAAGGCAGTAAGATTTGATATCCTATTAGTGTATACATTTTATGATTTATACATTCAAGTTATGATGTTTAATATTTAAATAAAATTATCACGTACATTCACCCAATCTACATGGCTTTGGAGCTTATCGCAAGAATGAGCAAGAAGTTTTACGCCTCTTTTTTCAAAATATGGAAAATGGACAGCGATACGTCCCAATTCTGTTGTACATACTGGTGTGAAATCAGCTGGATGTGAAAAAAGCACACACCACCTTGAAATAGAATATATTATATATATTAAGAAAATAATTTTATATAAAACATATTATAATGTGATTTTCATAACTGTGTATTATTGAAATATTTGATTTATGCTAAAGATTTATAATTGTGTTAAATATTTTGTATATGCATTGGAAAGTTAATTAACAGTTTAACCATGTTAAACATACTGATTTTCACCAATTCAAATTTTAGCGATAAATGGTATGATCAGTGAGTGAGAGAGATAGTTTTGAGTACTTTTGTTAGATTTTCTAACAGAGTTGTTTTATCCTTATCACACTTATCAGCATCAGAGATAAAGAAAAAAATTTAAACTTTAAATAGTATAAAAAAAGTCGTATCTCGCAGTAGACGTTTTATATGCTACATATTATATAATAATGATGATGATTTTGCTTAACAAGTAAGTAATTTATAAAGTTATTTATTTAAAATAAATTTTTTATATTCAAAAGTAAATTAAGGCATAAATTAGCTAACAAGACTTATTTTTTATCTTAATATAAATATAAGAAAGTTCAATATATTTTCATATGGTCATGTAAGATAAGGAGAAAGATATGAATTAAAAAAATTATATGTGTTTGCCTTCACCCAGAATGCGTGTTTCGTAATAATAAAGCAACCTGCTCAAAAATAAAATGAAGAAAACCTGTTTATTTTTTTAACTATTTCAATACACAAATATATCGATACTAAAGTTTTGATTTATTGTACTTATATTCTAAATGATAATACATACATCATTTTACAGAAAAAAACACTGATATGAATAGTCCGAGAAATAGCTTAATTTAAAATATAACTTTATTTTAATTTTAAATAGATACTTTGTTTCATCATCTATATAATATCGATTTATTGATTTTTTTAATTAAAAAATAAATAAACATAAGTTTAAAAATATACTTACGAATTTCCGACCCAAGAATAAAAATCTATTAGTCCTTTGGTAGAGTTGGCTTTGAAGTTGGGAATAGTGGCCCCCAAACGCATTTTGCTCCTCAGGTGATGTCCGATTGCCACGAAAAATCAACGTGAAATGATTATTCAACGTAACACAATCTTTTCATTCGCAATGATACTTATAAAGGCTACTTGACACAGTTCTGTGACTGTAAAACTGTGATTCTCTGTATTCTTTTTCAATTGCATTTTTTTTTAAATATAAAGTATGTTTTTGAATCAAAAAATGGATATATGAAGTATTGGAATGGTATTTACGAAATTGTAAAAGAAAATGATGAAAACTAATTCTGGACTGGACAGTAGATTGATCAAATTAAATTAATGTGTGGAAGATATTCAGGGCAGATTCAAGAGGGGGGGGGGGGTGAATATCGGGTTGTAATTGAATGGTATCATTCTCTAATTTCAAATCCTTTCAAAATATGGATTAGGTCATTTTTTTCCAAATATTTTTGTAAGAAAATGCAAATTTGAACAAAAATATACAGGTGACAAAGGTCTACTTAAAGCCTTAAAAAGGTGATGGCTCATGTTATTCGGAACATTTTAAACCAAATATACCTTATTATTAGTCTGACGTATCATAGATTTCGATTTATTATTATTATTTCGATTTTTGAGAAAAAATTAAAAATCTCGCACTTGCAATAATACCCAAATGAAGACCAATATAGCAGACAAATTTTTTAATTGTGTAAAAGAAATAAAGAAAAGTTCTCTTTCAATAAAGAAATTTTCTTGTAAATTAAAATCGGGTTTTTTAGAGCTGAAAATCGGTTTTAGGCATCAAAACTACGAAAAGTGAATAAACAAAAATATGACTGATTTTTTAAAAGGTATATTTTATAAAATAAATGTTTAATAAATGACTGATGAATATGTTTAGATTATATAAAAAAAAATTGAAACATATTAATATTCATGTAAAATTATTTCGGCACTTCTCTTGATAACACCGTCTTAGCCAATCCCCATGGAATTTCAACCGTTCTGAAATTATATCGAGGTGTGTTTAAAGACGACATAGATATCCATTTATCGTTTACATCATCATACATTTCCATTGTTGACAGAGACTTGCTACCCGTCTGTCCACCTGAAAATCATGCAGTAATTTTTTATTTTGATTTTTTTTTTAAAGTAAATTTTAATTCAAAATATTTTTGAAACATTGACACTAACCTACTATCGCAAATTTTCCTAAGAGTTTTCCAGCTCCTATCCGGTATTTTGCAATTTCCAATGAATGAATCGTTGACCATTTATCAATTTTAGGATCATATCTTTCAGCTGTCGATAAGTAGACATTATATGCTGATTGTCCACCCACAGCATATAAATAGCCATCAATAACAGCTACCTAAAAACGAATAGAATTTTGAATAGTAGTTTTAATGCTAAAATAAACTTAAAAAATCCTCGATAAAAAAAAAATTAAAGCGTACCCCAGGAAAGTATCGTTTTTCATTCATTGAAGTGCGTTTTGTCCATTTATTGGTAACAGGATTATAGCTTTCAACATCAGAAAGATATTTTCCATTGTATCCTCCAACAATAAAAATCTGTTCATCTAAAACCCCAGCTCCGCATTCGCTGCGTGGGATCAACATCGGAGCGAGTTCTTTCCATGTTTTCAATGTTGGCTCCCACCTATATTTATCATATTAAATCGAATTATCTAATGAAAATTAATTCTAGTACAAAATTTACAGTAACCCCCCCCCCCCCCTAAAAAGTCAAGATAGATTCCACGTTATAGGGGGTTAAGGTTTTTAAATTTTATTTTATTTT
>JAOXNN020000006.1:2407415-2436126 GCA_028571205.2 Hydropsyche betteni
CACGGAACGAGTCCTCGTTATGCAACCGTAAGACGGCGGCCAAATTGCATACGCACATTTCACGAGTTTCACACTCCGCATAGGTGTGTTCATCACATACACATGAACGCTCGAAGGTTAGGTTAGATTAGGTTAGGTTAGGTTATGTTAGGTTAGGTTAGATCAGGTTAGGAATTCTTTGTCTCATAATCACACAACTCAACGATGCATATAATTTTCAACGAAAAACTCGATCTCGGCCAATCAAAAGAGAAGCCGTACACAATAAAAGTCACATAAATCCGGATACGAGTGTACGTGCAATTTCACGGAACGAGTCCTCGTTATGCAACCGTAAGACGGCGGCCAAATTGCATACGCACATTTCACGAGTTTCACACTCCTCATAGGTGTGTTCATCACATACACACGAATGCTTGAAGGTTAGTACGTGCGTTCACCCCCGTTCTCGAATTGTGTCCATTATTATTATTGCGGTGATTTGAAGCTGAAAGTAGACACTGATATATGTCCGTTTAAAATTAACGGGCAGCGCGTTTCTGAAATTGTCGCCGAGTGCGCGCTGAAAGCATGCGTGCGAGTGTAAACGGTGGAAAATGTCGTTAAGTGATATTATCGTTCCGTTTTTTTCGAACAGTTTCGTTGATTATGATGATTTTCTGAATGTGTTCATTTGGAAAAATTTCAATACCGTATTTAGTCGAAAAATGGACATGATAGTTAAAAAATATATAAATAGAATTCAACAGTCTCATTTATTGTTAGATATTTAAATCGAAAGAAAATATGGTACTTTGCTGGCGTAAATGGTCGGCACACTCACACATTAACAAACGTCGAATCGTGAATTTGTAATTAAAGTGTAAAGCACGTGTACACTATTTTGAAATCCTATTAAGTTAATTTTCATTTTCTTTGAAAAAAAAAAAACTGAAAAGTCTGACCATATGTGTAGGGTATTTCAATAAGGACGCTCGATTTTAAAATATACAATAAAATTTGTTGATTTCCACACGTTATTCAACATTGTAACCTTCATAGTAATTTTCCGTACCTACTAAACAAAAATGACCCTATATTTATTATCGAACGTTAGATTGAGTCGGGTTAATTTTTTTCCATAACATTTACCGAATCTATCTTATTCATTTAAACTCGTCTTTTTACATTGTCATTATAAGTGTACGATATTTTAGAATTTCAACATAGTGTAGATGCAGTTTACAATTCCAACGCAAACCAGCCATCGGCAACCTACACGTATGTGAATTGACAACTTTCGCGCTAGGCCAACACGAAATAACCGAAAATATCCGTCTAAAGAAACGGCAAAGAAGGATCGCAGCACAACCCTGAGGACCGACAACAAAGGAGTCCTCGGCAGGAAAAAGTCCAAATGCGAAAACCGAAAATTGGCGTGAGTGTTAGACGACGATGGCCCGGAGACGGAGGTGGGTTGTCATGCTCATCACAGCCGAACTGTTAACCTTGCCGCGTGACAACGCAAGGTTAACAGCCATTAGTATTCGCTTCGACGTCGAAGCAACGCCACTATGAGGTATATTATGTATATAAATGTGTGGCAGCACATAAAGTGCTGGCCGTTCGAATCGGATTGTTCTCGACGGATCGGAGTGATGCACGAAAATATGGGATAGTGGAAACGTTGATATACTGTAGGTTTCGTTAGGAAAATGCAAAAAAATATGCCGTAATCAAACATTTATCTTCTGCTTTGCATATCAAGCAATTGCTTTATGGTCGTACTCGATCAATTCTAGAAGGCGTTTGATTTTAAAATGAATATTTATGATAATTATTCCATAATAAATTATATTATAGTTTAACATGTTGAATAAATAAAGGACTTATTCAATTTGTAAACTATATTATATAATTTATTGAAATGTTAAACGTGACGCGTATTAAATGCAATAAGTATGAATGAGTCGTAGGAGGTCGAGTTGATACGCATACAATAAAAAATACGAATTCTTTAGTATCATAAATAAATACTCGAGCGTATTCGATTCAATTTATAAATTACGATATAATACAAAATCGGTGATTACAACAAATCAGTGGCACGGTCTCGTTCAAACGATATAATATATTACATCGCAGCAAGATTAGGCTCGCATTCTTTTCGTATAAATTTCGGGAGCTATTTCAAATAATATTTAAAGCGTTTAACGCTCGGCATTTTTTATTCAGTTTAAAATAGCATTTTGATGACCCTGCTTTCCGGGTTTCAAACCCACAACGTCCATAAAAGAAGTTTAAGGGCCACGGGGAGGCTTCCGAAACTTGGATCAAGACTGATCCAAATGAGTGCCATAACAATAACGACAGACTCATCCCCATTGTAAAAATTTATATACACATACACAAATGTAAGATTCAGATGTAATATAAAGAGTTGTTTCATACAAAAAATCAACATTCGAAACGATTTTCGGATAGAAAAAGAACACGTGAATTTTTACAAATTGCCGTTCACCTTAGAATTGAGAAGGCTAATTAAAATTCAAATTAACACGCACTGTATATCGTATTCATTATCAACGTTGGCAATTGACACCAGATAGATATCTGAATACAAAAAAAAAGCCTCGGGCAGTTAATAACAATGCAAAATTAATATCGTTCATTAAAGACGCCTAGTGCATTCATTTTATTGGTGACTATTTCACATCCTGTTCGATTTTAAAGAAAAATTAACATATGTTAAAAGAATACAAATTGGATTTATTAAAATTACCTATTCTTTCTTTAAATATAATATTTTGTAAAGAATAATTTAACAGAATTAATTGGCAATATAACACATGCATCATAATCAATTGTTCGGTTAGATGATCAGACATACAAATCCAAATCATTTAATACATTAGTATTCCCGCAAGTTTAATAATCGCACGTGTTAGGGATCATAGGCTTGTCGCAAAAACACGCAATTTTCGCTAATCATAAACGAGAATTATCTAATGTGTCGAATAGCACGTTCGTTAGACACAAAACATTATTTACCGTTGAAACTATTAAAATCGGCGAGTCTAAATCTATCACGTTTTATCTCGAAAGTAAGTAGGTTTACTATCAGTTCGCACAGCAACAGCAGCTGTAACGTTTTTTTCAGCTACTGATAAATAAACTTTATCATTCATCGATGTTAAACCGCAATCATTCAACTAAACTGAGATCAAAAACGTGTTATCGATATAATAATAAATATAATGCGATACAGGATGGAGGACACGGGATAATTTTGCGATAGCGGTTAAGTTAAAACCGACAAAACAAATAATACTAAACAATAGAAAATAACTATCACAACAAACGCACGATACCGATACGTGTCAATACGTGTGTTGTTAACTAAAATTAATAAACAAAAAACTATGCACGATTTCAATTAGTTTGAAATATATGGTGCGTTTCATTGTATCAGTACACAAATCCAATAATAGACAAGTGCTAGTTTATATCTTTAGAATCTTTTTCGTACACGCGATTAGTGATACGTAAAAACTGATAAACTTTGTGCATGTTTAATATATAATACAAAGAACCGTTTTTGTACATTAAAAAATTAAATAAATTTGATTGAATATGTATTTTTTTCGTGGAAATTATTTATCATTTCCCGTTTAAAATGAAATATGAATCACAATTTGAATTTAAATCGAAAGCAAGGCGATCAGCGATTGGTTCCCGCGGGATGAATCTGTTAATGAAAAATAACGAACATATAACATTTCGAAATCAGTTTCAATAACGAAACTAAAACAAAAACCACTCCTTATCTACACCAATAGAAAAACAGGATGTGGAAAAACCCGGAAAAACAAGAAAAATCGATTCAAAAACATCAACACGTTATCGTTTTTCACAAGAACCGCGACACCGCCAGAAAGCGAAAACGACCATCGGAAAATCGCAGATAATCGAATGTGGTCAACGCGAGAACGATTAAACCGAGAAAACTCGGATCGCTTCCATATAACTCGATAAAACCGTTGAATTTTCAAATTCGATATAGCGCCCAGGGATTAGAGTGCAACCAGCAAGCAATATTACGCCAGCACGAGCCGATCGATACTCATGTAGAGGGCATCGAATATTGCAACTATGCAAGCCATTCGGGAGGGAAGCGGTCGATTCGGGGAAAAACTGAACAAAAGTAAAAACGGCAGTGGAGAATCTTTGCAAGGAGGTTAACAACGTGTAACGACGTTAGCGAGGGATGGGAGCCGGCTAGAAATAGGATTATTTCATTAGCGGGGGTGGGACTTTGATGGGGAAACGCCGCCACTGTCCAACGATGGTATGTGTGTGCTGTGATGGTATCGAGGCTTGTTACAAGCCAACTATTCGCATATATCATATTATATTTCCTAGTTTCTTTCACAAAAGTAATAATGTGTCCTGATATACGCGTCATTTGCGACATATCTATTGAAAGAATCTAACGCTAAGTCGAGATGTTTGTGGTGCTTCCCTATTTCAGATTTCCCCATCGTATGTTCTGTTAATAATATTCAATTTAATTACATATAAAAATATTTCTCATCAAAAAATCATGAATATTTCAAGAAAATTCAATTATTTCAAAAGTTTTCATGATCGAAATTCGTTATCACACAAGTTGAAATTCGAAATTAAAATTTAATTGAAATATTTTCCACGCCAACTGCAAACTCTGGGTTATCCGTCTACGACACTAATCCCGCACTATATCGAAGCTTCTTTTTAGTGCAGTTTTGTTTTCGGTAGCGGATATTAGAGGGCCAAGAAGCAGACCAGAGGAGAAAAAAAAACTGTTGGCGTAAAATTGAATTTTGTTGCCGGCTGACCGCCCTAACTCGCCAAATCGACTTACGGGTTCGTTCGGCGTTATTTATCCCCGCGAACCTCCACCAAATTATAATATCCATCTTCTATCCTGCACGCGGTGGATAGTCGTTATCGCCACGACGATGATGGATATCGCATAGCCGAAGGTTTTTCTGCAAATGGGATATAATATTCGAAATGCGGACGCAGAAATCGGAATTAAAACTCGTTTTTTTTCATGGAAACTATAGCCAGCGGTATGAAAAATATTGTGCATGTCAAAATCAATCGAGGCGTTTCGTTAGCTATGAAAATTGACAGTTTTAAGGAAAAATGGTGATTTGCGTCGAGATTGATCTATGTCAACGTTTCGATTCCGTGTGTATAATTATCGAAACTACACTAATCGTGGTCGTATACAAATGACAAAGCGTCACGAAAATTGTAGAATGGAAAAATGTTTGATATGAAAATATCGAAAAAATGACTCGACACGATAATGCATCGAGTATTGCATCTAAATATATAGGAAAATCAACGTGACGAATTCGTGTGTAAAATAATTATAAATCTTAAGAAAATAAGAATTGAAATTCATCTTGATCACGAATAGAAATTAAATATTTGATTGTGTTCAAACGATGATCAGGATTCCGCTAAATTTATAAAAGAAAATAATTAATTTTTCGGCAAATATCGATTACGTTTCAAACGAAGAAAATCGCTATTAGGCGTTTGTAAACTTTCGAGCTAAGCTTTTACGTTGGAAAAACGCGTTTGGACCATTTCCAAGCTCACTCTCAGTGAGTCACTTCTGGCGAACGAATCCAGGGTTACCGCCACAAAGAACAGGTGAAAATCGCAACTAACAACACTCCCAATAAACAAAAACAATCAAAGATAACAACCATCAAACAAAACAATCACCAATCGATATCGAATCATTCAAAAAACCCCATTCGAAAAAATTGACGATTTAATGATGGCAACGCGCAGCCCTGGACGGATTCGTCGACATTGGGCGCCAGACCGCGGATATCGCCGCGTATGTCACGTCGCCAACATTTTACCAATGAATTATTTATAAATGAAGGACGCTAACATACCGAACGGCGTCTAAGAACGTCTAGCTCGATAGTAAATATTTATTTTGTGCCGCAGAAAAAGCCGGTCGACTGCTGCGGGTGCGATTACCGCGAGTTTTCCACCGGGCGATGCACCTCTCTCGAATCGTGAGTAACACTTCGCTCGGTGCTTTTTTTATCGGTTTCTCAGATTCGAGAAATATATCCGAGTGTATTTATGCGCGTTTTTATGCGCACATGGCAAGAGGGTCGTAAACGAGCGCAAATTGCGCGACACTTGTACTGGCGCTCTTCATTTCGAACGGCCCATGCAAATACGCGCAGAAATGTACGAGATACAATAAAATATAATAAAATAAAACGAAATAAGTGAGAGAGAGTACATGCCGACGCGGCAATAAGACTGACAGACATTGTGTCTCTCTTGACACTAGAGCCCGATATGACGACTCAATATAGAACGACAATAAACGTCTCGAGTGTTACGCGTTTCTCTATTCGTCGAATGGGTGTCGTGTGTTTTTCGACGATTTTCATATTCGTTTCCTTTTTTCGACGGAATTTCCTCCGTACCAGGGGGAGTAATGAGCGGGCGCTTATCGCTCTTATCAACGGACACTGTGAAGATGTGCAATATCGAAGTGTCCTAAATAAAGTGCCTATAAATAAGTGGAGATAAAACGAATACAAAAGCCACTATCAGAACGGTGACTGGACTCGACCGCCTGATAACCGCCAAGCCCGCCCGCTCGCTCTCCGAAACGATGAAATATCACGAAAGATATCCAAAATTCATATTTTAATTTGAAGATATAAAGAGGCATATTGAAATATGTGATAAATATCGTTAAAAATACAATTGACGCGTTTTTATCGATGATTAGATTCGATCTGAATATCGGTGCATAAGGAAAATATCATATTTTTAGGTGTCTTCATTGTGAATCGACATGCAATGGAACAAACGAAACTATCCGTTACACAATTCGGTATAAAAACACATCACGAAAACAATGCGATCAAACTTACTACGTAGTTACGCTTCAGCGAGACAAAATAAAAGTATGCGGTTCGTTTGTATACATATGCGCTGCACGTGTACGCCACATTGCATATTTAAAACAACAATAATTCAATTTACATGAGGACTAAAAAGTTAGCAAATGTCGTAACGCACGTGCACAAGTTTCGTTTGGAATTTCACATGAATAAAATAATCGACAAGAAAATGAATACAGCGTGGAAAAATCATCAATATAAACAGGGGGTCTGAGACGTCAACTGATAACGGTATCGACACTTCGAGACCTAAGGGTCAAGTGCACTTTTACATAACGCAATACTTAAATGTATCTGTGTATCGTTCGAACGATTTCATGTGAGTGTAGTTAGCTTTATTTACGTGTGACAAATGCTCCACATACTGATCTAACCCCGTTAAGAATCCGTACCGAAAAAGTGCGTTTACGATAAAACAAATATAGAACGCATTTAAATAGATGAACATTAATATTTCATAAGTTTATTTATGTGACTTAGTTTCATGTAAAAAATGAAACCAGGGCTATTCAACGTACACCAATAGTCGAACTTATAAATTGCATTTAGAATTCAACGACACAGTGATGATTCATTGTGCGGTTTGATGCAATTTCGTACAATTCCGAATATTCAATAAAACTTTGCGGCCAGATTAATAGAATTGTGAATTATATAGTTTTAGTAGTCGCAGAACATCGATAAAGGGCGATGATATGAGTGAAAGGATTTTTTTTTCTCACGCCGAACAGCTGTATGAATTAATATCAATGTGAGATATGTTATATGTATCACTGGGTGTTCAAAAATTTGCATTTGGAATTATTTTGGATATCAGAATATTTTACACAAAAAAAAAGAAAAATAAGTCAACGAACGCAAAAGGGTAACCTTTTCATTTAACAAATTCATCACATTATACTTTGATCTTCTTGTTAGCCAACACGAGATCATTACATTATGCAAGAATAATAAATCGAGCTATTGTAAACAAATTCAAATCAAACGAAACGTAAAAATTAACATTTCGAGTAATATCTGATAAAATCAAATTATTTCAGAATTATACTGTACGCGCCCTTTCACGATTAAAGGGTTCAATGGGCTCATTGTTGAAAGGATACATTTTTGGGTAAACCGTCCCTTTTTCGAAATCATCGTAGAGTTTGGGGGAACAAAATCATAGTGTCCTGATGACCAATGGATCACACAAAGAGACCAATTGAAATCAAAAATGCATATGTCGAATGCAGTTTTTGTTCTGTGATACCGATAAATGTTAAACGCATGGCGCAATTTCGCATCTGTCGAAAACCGATTGTCAAGAATAAATTGAAAAAAAGAGTGGACAACGAACGGGTGTTTTCATTATTGAATATATTATCCTATTGGTAGTAGGAGAGTTTGTAAAATCAGAAAAATTAATATAATAACCGCAAATAATCTGCGGTTGCGTTGCAAATCGTGTGGCTAAAAGAATATAAATTTGCGGTTAAAATCACTGCCGATATCTTTATTTTTTTTTCGCATCATTGTTGAATTAGTTCAAATAATTTTTATATGAAAAAAAAGAATTAAAAGCTTTTCGGAGTCGTGAACGCGACTAGTGATTATCTACGATAACGTCAAGACAATCAATCTATCAAACGCCCGATAAAAAAATACTATATTTCACAAAATATAAATGAATACAGGGATTTACAATAAACGGCGTGCCTACAGTTTTATTCGCGGCTCGATAAGATATAAAAGTTATATTCAAAAGTACAATTATAATGGAACAAAGGACACAAGATTGATTGCGGCTCTTGAATCAATTTTTACATTGAAACAACTTATCGGTAGTCTTGTTACACGATAAGATTAAAAGTTCGTACACGTATAAATTACAGAAGATACGATGGATAAAAAAAAATGTAATCGCGCTAGTGAAATTTCAGCTCGAATATGGTCGTTCTGAATTTTAAGCTATCGTATAACAGAAACGGTATAAACTCGAAAAAAAATTGATGAAAAGTCAATATCCCGTAAACATTTATTCCTCGCAAATCAACGTCAGGAATCTGTTTACTCCTTGAAAATAAATGGATAAGTGTGATGACAACGAAGGTGATATATGTAAGGTTCACGGGAACGTGGCGTCTATTTGTGATTCAAATTTCAATGCTAATATTCAAATACGTCCAAAATATTCAAGGTTAGTGGAACTAATACGAGAATAGCGTTATTTTATTTTAAAATTCAGATGTGGCAGTGAATAATTCGGACCATCAGAATTAATGCAATATTATATAATTCAAACAAAAAACTAAATAAGAAGCGCCCACGAAAAAGATACGTTCTCTCATTTCCACCACTTGAATTTCAAAACACAATCCAGACGTCGAAAACGATACATTAACACGTCCAATTACGCAGAATTTTCACATTCGAACGTTTCAAAACTGTCACGCGATAATCGTATTACGATATATTCAATAGCCTTGAACCCCCATAGAAATTATGCGAATGCGAACAATCGCCCTTATAAATTGCGTCGAAAACTGCTCAGGAAAGCGAGCTTCGAAAATAATGGCCTGCGAAAGGGGTCCTCATGCTTTTCCCATTGAAAAACCCATATTGTATGGGGTCGAAACAGCTGGCAGTGTTACGCAGGTTGCGATTGTCATCTGCAGCCGCAACACTGTCGTCGCAATAGAACTGGATTAACTACAAAATGCTATGTGAAATTTTAAACGAAAGTTTAGCTATTGCATAATAGATCTTTCAGTCGAGGGAAATATAGGATTGTTGATTTTCATGTTTGGGCAATTGTTCGAATGAAAAATTCTATGATAAAAACGTTTAAATTATTTTTGTTAAAAATAGAAACAAGTATTGATTATTCCATAATTTATATTCAAAATATTGAATGATAACGGATATTATTTTGCATCACAAAAACCGCTAAGTGTATAAGTTAAATTCAATGCCAATCCCATAAAAATTCACACATTTCTAACGAAAAACTTCATTAAAACTGCAATCGCACTTTGAGCAATATAATACTTTAAAACCTAATCATAGATTACATGCATTAAATAAAAACGTCAACCGACATATAAAACATTATCTAAATTATAATGCATTTTTAATACCGTTGCGTTTTACAAATCAATACATCTAACTCATGCAACTGAAAATATATTTGAAAAAAAAAACAGAAAATAAATATTCGAGGAATTCCAACAGATTAGACTAATTACAGACATGTAATGAGTAAGCGTCTCGTGATTGCCTTCATTACACACACACCGACGAGAAATGACCCCGGTTTTACTGGGAACTCGATGACTGTTCATTATCATGCGAATGGGCAAAAATCGAATTTTTCTTGCTACTCGGAATCGTAAAATTTTTAGTGTGGCCCGACCGGTTCAATAAAACAAATCCGCAATAAAATTTCATACGGTTTTCTAAGGATACCGACGCGGTAAGGACGAGACACGGCAACAGGTTGCCGTGTTGTATTGGAAAATATAACGAATAGTATGTGCTATAAGAGTTTTGGAAATTTTCAATTCGTACAAATGGTGGTCGTGAAAAAATAGCACTGTTCAATGATCAACGAAAGGCAAGATTTTTGGTGATATGTATAGATTGTTAAAACATTTATAGATTTTCGTTGGTGAAAAAATTTTTTTCTATTGTTAAACTATTTTTTCCTATCAATTAT
Organism: Hydropsyche betteni; assembly: GCA_028571205.2. Taxonomy (NCBI): domain Eukaryota; kingdom Metazoa; phylum Arthropoda; class Insecta; order Trichoptera; family Hydropsychidae; genus Hydropsyche; species Hydropsyche betteni. Next base: position 2,418,090 of record JAOXNN020000006.1, read on the forward strand.
CCAAAGATTTAAAATCTATAGAAAAACAGATATAATGAATTAAATTTAAGGATTTGAATACTTTATCATAATAATGATTCAATTTAATATCGCATTAATCCTATCTATACAAAAAAAATACTTTTGTGACATTGATGGTAATTTAAATAATCATTAAAAGTCTTCAAAATTTGTCAAACTTTATGAATTCCCTCCCTACCTCCTTGAGTTCCTTTGCAAATCCTTGAACTCCCTTGTAAATCCTTTCAACTCGTTTTATACTGTAGGATACCTAACATAGCATGTGTTCCCTCAGATTCTGATATCCTAAATTACAGCCTTCCTCGGCATTCGTTCGTTGTTTCATCATATTTCTACATATGCGGCAATTGGATCAGGCTCCATATACCACCAATCAATGACAAAACGAATGAATGTGAAAAATCATAAAACATAAATAACTTAAAGAACCATCAAACTATTTAAATTTGTATTTCGAAAGATAAACAAAACTGTTTTAATTGAATATCCATTATCTAACGGACCAATATTTTTTCATCGACATCGAAGAAACAACTTTCGAAATGCACTGAACACGAATGTCAAAATGTAGCTCACTACATACGTAAATCTAGTTGCTAAGAGTCAACCAAGAAAGCGTGGTTGAACCACCGTGTTGATTTTCTCCCGACGACACTGACGTCAACGTAACTAACCTAACGTAACTCATCCTAATAGAATCAAATTAAATCCATCACAAAAAAACGGACATAAACATCATAAAAAAAATCTAAAAATAAAAAATCAAATCGACGAAAAATCGCAAAATTTTCATGCCACTCTAACCAAAAAGTGTTAAAAGCACGTGAGTTTAGTTGTCATTATTCAATCAAACAAGAGGCGCGGCTCAACACCGTGTCGATTTTCCTTGACAACATCGACGTCAACAACATAACTAACCTAACTTAACTTATCTCAACGATCAAAATATAAACACCCAACGGAGAAGCATTCTAAAAACCACCATTTACACGATGCAATCGCTATTTTTGTTAAAGCTCGCAATTTTCCAACAGCCCGAGTGCTGAAAACGAGCCGCGCGTGTGTAGTTGTCATGTCATGAGTCAATCAAGGTGGGAGGCGCGGTTCAACACCGTGTCGATTTTCTCTTGACGACATTGACGTCATCAACAAAACGTCATCGTGGACGTCAGCGGGCGAGAGACGAGCCCGTTTTCAGGTGGATGTGTTTCAGATGTTCACGGGACACTTGCCAGAAGTCTATTTAGTCCACCGGGGATACTGATGTATGATTCGCGTTATGCAATGGGAGTGTATGTGGAACGGTATTACGATGTCCCTGGTCGTTTATTTCAATCTGATTGTTCAATTCGAATGTTTACGTATCGATATGCGTACTGTTATAAATTGAAATGTGATTGAATCAAGTTATCATTCGCGAAGTTTGACAATTTTTTTGGTTTTTCAAGCAAAGGAAGGATGTTTGTATCAATATTGAAATATAATATGAGGTGCTCGGCAGTAAATAGTGCTAAGTGTCATTTTTCACTTTTGGAGATATTAAGAAAAAGTTTTCAAAAAAACAGTATAGATGCAAATAAATCTAGGAGTAACCCGAAATAGTATCGTCATCTTTTGAGAGAATGAGGAAATATTTATAAATTTCTGTAGTAAAAGCACTAATTTTTGTAGTAAATAAAAGAAATTCAATTTTAGAATTTTTGAAAATTAGCACTATTTACTACCGAGCACCTCGTGTATGATTATTCGAAATTCGATTTCACGTAACAAAAAAATTAATTTGCTAATTATGATGCTAATTCAATTTTTATCAAATTGACATCAGTCACAAAAAATAATATCAGTTATGAAATGAAGCATGTATAATATTATTCATATCAGATTTAATATTATAAAAATTCAATAACTTACGTTCGAAAAAACTTCACAAAAACATCAACACAAAACAGCTTACCTGAAACAAAAAACAAACTAATTAATACAATAAAATATACACCTTCAGCGGCCTTTTACCCCTTAAAACCAGACAGGGGAATAAAGGAAAAAGCGGATGACCCTCCCCCGAACCCGGAGGTTTCCCTCGTCCCCCCCCCCCTCGCCAAAGTAGGACGCGTCTCCATGGCGACCATCAGATGTTTGTTTAGATTCGTTTGCGAGAGACGAATTTGTGTGCGCGGTTCGCAATACTACATGCTAGATGGGTTTCGGCAGTCGTCTGAAAACGGGTAGTCCACGTTTCGATATCTATCCGATAGAGATACGTGAATAAAGTCAATAAATCGCGTATTGAAGTAGGATGTGAGAGTTGCGGATTGCCGGAGAAAAATCGGATTTTCGATGTGAAAATGTGTGGGATTGTGTTCTGGGATGTTTTGAATTATTTAATTAAATAATAATAAAATCTTATAAGTAGGTTTTTTATTCAAAATTAGCACTTTTTCATTTCAAATTGGCAATTGGCTTTTTCAAAAATAAAAATTTACAAAGTGTTAATTTGAATTGAAAAAGTGTCAATTTAAAGTGAAAAAGTGTTAATTTGAAGTGAAAAAGTCTAACTTTTAAATGAAAAATTGTTAATTTGAAATAAAAATGTTCCTTTTAAATGAAAAAGTGCTAGTTTGGAGTAAAAAACATGTATAAAAACGTGCTTAAAAAATCAAAATATCGAATAGTAGTTGATTGAATAGTATTTAGTCGAAATGTTAAGATCCAAACTGTAAACAATTAGATTCAATAAACATTATATTACTCTAATAAAAATACCGATATTCGACAATCGAAAAACTATTCAAATATTGACCATTTCATGCGTACACATGAAAATTGATCCGTCGCCTTTTCGAAAAGCGACGAAAATCAATCGGACCGAAAAACATCGACAATTTTCCAGAATCGTCTTCAACACAACGGCACGACTCTTCCCTCAGAAGTGACGAAAATACTCTAGAGCGGAGCAGACGACGCGTTAAAAAGGAAACGATATTTCTATGGAAAAACCCCGTCTCACCTGTGCGAGGCATAAAAAAAGCGGCGAGTATGCGTCGGAAGAAACTCCTCGCCACCGTCTGCATGGAACGGGTGTTTCCACTATGGAGACGGTGGAAAAAGCGTTACATAACCGCAGAGTAGTGACATCGTGTCTAAGGAGGGGTAGGTTTCGCTAGCTGGCTCCTTCCATAGTGGAAAACCCTCGGAAATCTGTTGGAGGACGGTGAGTGTGTGGGCACTGGTGGAGACATTCAATGAACTGAAGGTGAAAGAGACGACTAACGACGCAAAAAGTCTACACGCAGATACGACAGTCGAGATATGGATGCGATTTTGAAAATATTGGATTTGCGTGTGAAAAAATTTACATTCCAACGATTCCGCATTGTAATCAATATGTTCGAAGAAATCGAACCGAAAGATTTATCATTAACGTAAGAATATTCAAAATGTGAGGTTCTTATGAAAATTTGTGGATATTTCCAAAAATATAATCGATGTATACAAATGTAATGTAACGCTAAAATAAAAATATTTTAAAATAAAATACCTAAAACACTCACTAATATTATCAACATTTCGATTAAATCTGTAATGATAACGTAAAATATACAAGCTTTCGATTTCAATGAAACGCCCGAAAATAGAAACGCACTCGTTGTTTTTCACGTATATTTACAAAATATAAATATTATATGATACAAATGCGCAATTTCCCGTATAAAAAAAATCAAAGATCATAGTGCATGTCATACGATATTGGCCGGTCACTTTCCACGTTCGATGTTTTTGTATGATCGGAAAGGACGTCAGGACCTCTACGTTCGATATTTTCATGTTTATTTGTATCAGCTGCCCACACTTACTGCGACACAGCGAATAAAATCACGTCTCCGCAAGGTCTACGCAACTGAAAAGTCTACGCGGAAAAGGGTCTACGTTTAAAATAGATTATTTGATTACAAATTATTTACAGAAATTAAATAATTTATTTTGATTATTAAGGTAGAATTATTATTCTAGGGTGGATATTATGCAAAAATATCTGTTGACCAATTCGTAGCATTGAATGCTAAAAATAAAATCTTGAAAATGATAAGAGCAAACACCGCATATTTTTATAAGCATCGTCCTAAAAATAAAAACTCGTTAAAGCGATACTTTTTTCTGACATTTTCACAACAATCTCAAATTACGCACGCCACACATTTTTCATAGATTTCCAATGACCAAAATACCTATGACATAACTTTCGCAATGTGTTAAGGACGACAAATTTTACACTAAAATAAAAAGAATCGAACTCCCGACAAAAAATAACGTTCGCTTCGACTGTACCTTCTTCCGACAACGAAACGAGAACATACAGTCGTCCCTGTCAAGAGTCTTCCCACTTGTTGCTCGATGTGGGCAGCCGGGGGGTGTGGGGTGCGGTCGACCCCCCTGGGGGGGGGGCACACGCCCCCGCGCCGAGGCGCCGCCCCCATACCCCGAAAGCCTCCTTTCCTTTAGCGGGCCCCCAAGGACCGCGGGTTAGGTCATGGTGACACACAGGGCCGGCTCAACAGTGCAGTAAAATAGGCCAAATAGGCAAAATAGGCGTGCTTGAGGCGCCATTTTTTTTTTTTTTTATATAAAATTCAAACATAAAATGTATTTATTTTGAATGAAAATTTATAAATTTCCGGTAATAAAAAGTAATTTTTGCGTTGTGAACATTATTGAAAACCGGGATATTTTGAGGCTTTTGGGCCCTATGTTTATGTTATGTTATGTTTTGAATAATTTTTGAAAAGTGTTGATTTTTGTGTTAAGGGAAAATTTTTTATGGTTCGAACAATTTTGAAAAGCGTCGACCTATATTAGAGAAAAATTTTTGGGGTTCGCATAATTTTTCAAAAAAATTTTCCAAGGGTCCGGAATTTCTCTCTATGGCTCTAATTGTAAGTGTACGAATTTTTTTCGAAAAATATTGTTATTTCTTAGGAAAATATTTGTAAAATATGGGAAAAGGAGCGCTGAAAATCAATCTGCCTATAGCGCCATATACCCCAGAGCCGGCCCTGGCCACACATGCGCGATATCTTACACACAAATATTTACTCGATTTTTTTCGAAATTTTATAATAGATTTTTTCCATTAAATAATTCTTTTTTTATCAACTTCTGGGATATATCGAATCATATCTTATCCCAACTAACTTAATTCAATTTTTTTAGTTTGATTAAAAATATTACAGTTTGCAGATAATCGAAACATCTTTATTGACGTTGAATTATGGTATTAAAATCGTGTTTAAAATAATTAGCATAATCAAACCTAGTTTAAATCGATATCTCGAACCAATCAATTAATCCATTGAGCGCATTAAATTAACAGACGATCCGTCCCATGGTAAAACACTATAATTAAAAAGACTTCCACACATAGATTTTCGATTCATTCACATATTGTTATGGTAAAGCAATACGCGGACACGGGCAAAGTTAAATTGCAAATATTCGCCATGTGCGAATATTTGAATACAGAATTGTTTATACGTCGAAAAGATAATCTTATAACTTGTAACAGTGGCACAAACGAGACTGTTACAAAGTGACAATATGCATGTAGCCGTGTAATTAAGATTAACGATATCGCTCGTACGTACTGGGGCTTAACAGATTCTCGTTTCGCACGCGCTTTTATGTTTCGCGATTAAACTGTCGATTCGTTTAACTTTTCGTAATTAAATGTCGCTATTTTGAAAAGCGAAAAAAAGTTATCGAGTGATTCATAGAATCCATACAATTAACCCATATAAATGTGTGTGGTCAATGACGAGACACGCGAAACAATAGCGGCCGGCTGATTTGAAAAACGAAAATTATAATGTGCATTCTGAGAAGAGAATGGGTGAATAATTGTCGTCCGATACTATGGGTAACTATGGGTACTAATATGTAACGATGTGGAATATATATTGCATTATTATTTTGCGATCGGTCCGAACAATGCGGTAATAACACGTGAATTGTATGCATTTGTATGACGTGTAGCATAATTAGTTGATCATTATTCGAAGCGTGGAGCTGCATTTTTTTTTACGCTACCGAAACACTATGCTTTATTGCTCCGTGTTCCAATATGGACATGAAACCACGATTTCAACATGATTAATAAAAAATTAAATTTATTAAATATAGATCCGAAAAATTATTTCTTTTGATTTATTCAACGTCAATTAACAAGGAATGAAAACTTTAGTAGCCGTGTTTTACAACTCAAAAGCATTAAAATAATGAACAATATCGAGATGACAAACAAAATAATTTAGAATAATACTAAATATTTACGACAAATCTAGAAAATTATAAACTGGAAACTAAGGTCGTTTCGATATGTTTTATATATTTCATATTCATATAAATTCAAATGTATCAATGAGAAAATTCAATGGTTCTAAAATTTTTGTATAATATATATTTGCACATTTGAATATATTTCATATCCGTATGATATATTTAATGAAAACGATACTAGATTCAAAATTGGAAGATTGCAATTTCAATCAATTTCGAAATAAAAAAAAAAACGATTCGATTAAAACAAAAATTTTAATAAAAATGACCATCACACAGTTTGAGAATCAAAAAAAGTACGAATAACGCGCATTATAGGCCTTACAGCCTCAGACGTATCGAGGCTTTCCCGGAAAGAAACGTGCCATGGGGTGAGCTCCTGAAAGCGAGTGGGCCAAAAGTGGGTGGAAATCCCTCCTAACCACCCACTCACCCCTCGCCCTTCCCACGATCTTTCCCAGGTTACGTGACGCCGTAACCATGACTACGACGCCCAGTGACGTGAATCTACGCAACGCCATTGCGTCGTACAACTACGAGAAAGAGCCCTACGATATAACGATCCTTGAAACGCTTCGTAATCGTTCTCGCGAAGCTTACATGTATACGCTTTTTTACTTTGATCTTGAAAATACAATAGTACAAGCGGGAAAGTTTCGATCGTAAAACGCAGCTGAAAACAATCGAATTTCAAATACAATTAGGGTGACCATTATTCTCAGAAAACAAAACGTGACGGTCCGCGAAAAATCCCCCCCCCCCCCCTTTATATAATTTTTTTTTACAAACATATAACTCAATCAAACTGAATCACTAAAAACAATCAATTTATTTAATTTCTACTAACAGGTCTTTATTCCTTGGGTTGATTTATCAATATTTCTACAACAAACAATTTTAGAATAAAGGCAATAATAATGCCACTGACGAAAACTTTTTTCAAACGTCTTATTGTTGTTCAATCAAACTATATCACCATAAAACTATCAATTTACTTATTTCCTTTGGTATATTTTTTAATATTTTCACAAAATTTTTTCGTGTATTCAGAAAAGTAACTACAATTAAATTATAAACCGGAAAAACGGGACGAATCAAAAAAATTTACAAAAACGACGGGACGAACGCAAGAATTGACAAAAACGGGACTGTCCCGGCGAAAACGGGACGTATGGTCAGTCTTAATATAATACAACGATGTGTAATTTTTCAATAAAAAATTAAATAAGAATCGAATACATGCGCAGGCGACTGACGCCGTCAAACGGATTTATATAAAATGAAGGTATTCGATTATTACAAATTTCCCATGAAGCCGACCCAAAACTGTCCAGATCTGCGGAGAAGAAAATCGAAATCTAGCCGCAAGATTAACTTCCGCGTTTTCCACGATTTTCCACGATTTTCCCGATGGCCATGGCCACTCTGACCCGCTTACAACGACGCGGCGCCGTAACCCAATTTGATATTATAATTTCGACGAAAGCTTAACACAATGGCCGTTTTCAATCGGAGCCGACGTCAAATCGTTCATTTCCAATATTGCGTTTTGGCGGTTGTCGGATCGTGACTGTTCGCTCGTCAATTTCGTCGGTAAATTCGATGTCGGATTCTGGGAGTTTGTGTCGAATTGTGGTTGTTATTTTTATTTTAATGATCGAAAAAATATGAGATGTAAATGTATATAAGATTTTGAGAAATAGTTTGGTTTTTTATGAAACGTAATTAATGTGTATGTCACAGATCAAGTGTTCACTTTTGTTTGTTTACACCTATACTATTTTGGGTATACCGAAACTATCGATTTTAGTTTGAATGTCAACTGTCAAATTTTACCTACATATAACTGCGCCTAAACTAAAAACAGACGTCATAAGTATCATGCTAGGGTTAGGTTGGGTTAGCGTTTTAGCACGAGTTCTAAAAACGTGTTCAAAACAAACTCTCGAAGTTCAAACTGACACGACGAGTAGACACTACGCGTATTTCTTGATCATTATTTGACATACCAATTTCCATCCCATTGATATTAAGCATAAGAGCGTTATCTGAGTGCAAACTACTTAAATTGTCGTATCGCACTAACAATTGGACTAGAGTTCTTACAAGGTGCACAAACAGACTAGTTTATTCGTGCATAAACGAAGTGGACACTCAAAATGTAACATATATAAAAATGGATGTTTGTTTTTATACATTTATTTGTTAGACGGCGTTTCACTCCAACACCGTTTGACCGATCAATATGAAAATTGGCATGTATACGTATTTTTTTTGTATCATTAAAAAAAATTGCGATTCGATCTGACGCTATTTTAAGATTTAATTTAAAATTTAAGTCCCGAACAACGCCGGGCACTAACCGCTAATATAATTCAAAAAAAAATTAACAAAACTAATTACCCGGAAGAACTTGAGTGAATTCTTTTGAAATAAAATATTTAACATAAAATCAAAGCAAATATTTCTTAAATATAAATAAGATATTCGTATAATGAATATTCGTAAATTTTCACCGAGAACTAATTGAATCTAAAATACTCTCCGCGAAAAACCATCACATCACGAAACCGCGAAGCATCGTCAAAACACACCCCCGACGACGAAAGTTCCTAAAACAGTCAAAACACCATCATCGACACAAACCGAAGGCTCTACACACCACCACCACACGGAGCGGCTAAAATTGCCAAAACCCCAACACATCCACGACACGAACAGACAACAAAAGTGCCACGAGTATATATCCCAACAACACAACAGACCCGCGCAACAGGTGGGTCAAGCAACAAGCCGCGGGTAAACACGGCCCGGCCCGTAAACAGGAACCGGAGTTTACAGCCCCCGCCGGAGTGAGAGTGGTGTAGATGTAGAACAATCCCGGACAACTTGTTGCGCGTCCCGGGGGAACGCCAAGGGTAAACACACACACACAAGTCGACGAGGACCGCCGAAGGTTAACCGGTAACGGCGCTTTATCGGTTTCGGGAACGTGCGGCGCTTTGACGTTGACGGGAATCGTAATCGGCGAAAAGTTAAATTGAACCGTGTTCGTATCGAACGATCCGAAATAATGATTGTCATGTAATCGATTGAGTGGCGAGAAATTATTTTTCGGTTTTTAGACAGTCGCCTACGGATTAGTGCAGTGCTCTGCAACCCCCCCCCCCACCATGAATTTTGTCATGCCATTTTGCCTTGTTGTATATGTTAATTTGAAAAATACTATATTTCGCTAAAAAAAAAGTTGGCAATCTTATTATGCGCATCAAAAAAGACATAGTTTTGGAGATTGCGTGTCGGGGGGGGGGGGGGATTACGAAAATTTGCTACTATCTATATAATTTAGCTTTTAGTGTGCCGCAGAATTCAAAGACCTTTGGTGTGCCGTGAGTGAGAAAAGATTGCGGAGCACTGGACTAGTGCTTCTTATTTCTCGAGAAACGAGAATTCTCTCTTAAAAAAAAAATTCTCGGGAATTCTCGAGAATTTTTCTAATACTTCTATAAATTAAAATAACGGAAATTGAAGATTATTTTAAAATTATATATATACATATACACAGATATCTTAAATATTCATTTTAAAGTAGTGCTTTGAAAAAGGTAATGCATTTAACGCTGAGTTGCCCATTCGAGTACGTTTTTTAGTTATGCAATCATTTACTACCGAAAAACTGCGTTTGTTTTCAATATATGTGGGTTTTATCGTAGATAATGCATCTTTAAGTTTCTGTTAATTATTTGTATTTTTGCCTGTTGATTCGAATATATTAAACTCTTTAACTAGAGACCGGTTATTTTCGAAATTATTTCCGTGTTTGATTATCATCATCAGTATCTTCATTTTCGTCTTATTTCTTTATATAAATAACCTTTGATACTGCTAAATGCAGTCCATGATTATAACAAAGTTTTTGATGTGCTGGTGACAAAATTCCAAATTTTTACTCAACAGCAGCATCATCACTTATAACAGCCACAATATCATTTTCAAACGAAATATCAAAAGAATTCAATTTTACGGTGATAAGCTCTACATTTTTTTCAGCTGAACAACATCCATTTATTGTTATCAAGTCGAGGCTAGTCAGAACGATACGTAAATTTATATATTTAGGTACACAAAATTATCGCAATTTTGATATTGAAATAATTTCACGTATAATAAAATATACAAAATATTGGAAGAGTTTTATCATTATTTACTTTTCGAGAATTCTCGAGAAATCATGAAATTTCTCGAGAGACGAGAAATCAAAAAATCGAAAAATTCTCGAGAAGAAACACTACTACGGACGGTATTGGAAAGTGGAAGTTGTTGAACTGATATTTTTGACGGAAACCCGTTGAGGTCGGAGATGGACATTTGCAAAAATCTATTCGAGAGTGTGCGTCCTTCGCCTCGGCTATTTAGCGATACGATAAAAATGTCGTGGTGTGTCCTCACTAAATTATCTCGCTTCCTACTTGAATAGAGGCAAGGTTGCACTCTTGTGTGCGATTTGCATCGATTTGCATAACGAGCACACGCGAAAGCAAAATTCCGTTCGGTTGCGTAACTGCTGGGAGTAATAGCTGCGATATCACTGAAACTCGAGTCTGACGATTAAATCGGATCAAATTGTAAAAATCATAAATTTTTTATATGGAGTTATAATAATTTATAGTTAATGAATAATTTTATAGAATAAAATTAAATTTTATGATCCATATTGAAAGTAAATCATTGCTTTTTTATATCTTAATAATGTGGTTGATTTACAATACTTAAAACTTAATATAACATATAATAAATATCGTTGAAATGAACGTTGCTGATTTTATTAAATTATATAGTGTTTATTTATTATAGAGTCTTATGTAAAAAAAAATAGCAAAGTATACCAAATAAGTCATGATCCCATTTAAAAAAAAAACTAAACATTCAGCTTATCACAATATTCATGTTTAGAAAACACAAATGAGTGATTTTTTTATGGATAAATGTTTCGCTCATATTTTATAAAAATGTATAAAACTATGCAAGTGAAACATCATCAATATTATTGTAGAAATATCAAAAGAATAAAATACACGCGATGAAAACAAAAATTTAAATTATATTTTTAATAATCAAATGTAACTAAATATTTTCATTTTTATTCCATGCTCATAAAATTCGCGTATGTATGTATAATATATAACAATAAAACCAAATCAAATTAAAATTCAATCGAAGCTGAAAAGGCACATCACATTTTGACCGAAAACATAAGAAAAATATTTATCTCAAACAATTATTATAATGACATTATACGATTATTAATATGATGAAAATATATCGTAAAATCCATAACATCATATTGAAACAAATACTTCATAATAATAAAATGAACATCATCCAAATCTTCACACAAACACAGCATGTACCTATATATGATATGAAATTGACCGTGTTAAAAGTTTTTCTGATACAATTAAAAGATAAAAAAAATTTCTCGTACCGTTAAAAATAAGAAAATTCTTAAAAAACTTACCACTAAAACCATCCTTCGCTAAAAAGTCAACACAAGCAATCACATTCACATATCGTTCAGCTCAGTAAAAACCGATGAATTCGACAAGGTCAAAGTTGTTAGCAAAAATGATTAATAAATTATTAAAAAATGTCACCTGACGCCATAAAAAATATTAACATAAATCTAATGTCAAAAAACTAGTTTCTAAAAATTATTTAATCATTCAAATCGTATAATATAACACTGATATTTTTATTTACGAAACTCGTATACTATAAAAAAATGATAATACGATAACAATAAAAAAACGCACTTAAAAACATAACTCATTCAAAACCGTATCCATCACCAAAGAGAAAATCAATTTCCACACAATTTTCACACCGGCGACCCGAACTACAAATCGGTACCTCGGTCAGAAATTCTACAACGCAAATTTGAGGTCCGATCTCAATTTTTCGAAAACCAACGAACCAGAACCTGACGGAAACATATGCCAAGCGAGAGTTTGAGCCGGGGCTTGATACTAAATTCGCTCGCACGTGGGCAGTGAAATTCACACGCGTACATAGAAATAGAGAGCGGCGTAAAGACGCTCACGTTTTGTATATATATACGCGCGAAAGACCGTATAATGTATTACGGGCACTTTAGCGAGTCAAATTAATAAGCCTACTTGAGCCAAATGAATTTACGAGTCCGCGTTAATTGAGGAAAATTGGGTTACGCTCCACAAAAAAAAATTTTTTTTCGCTTTCGGAGATGTGTGAGTGCGTCTAAGCGCGAGAAACGTGAGCGTTTTTCACGTTGATCGTTTAATTGATTTCAGTGTAGGGTCATGCTTAAGTTAAAGGTTTTCAAATTAAGAATATGGGCTACGATGATTCATCTTTCTTAAAATATAATGTAAATTATAAATTTGAATATTTCAATTTCGGATGTTGTATTGCATTTTTTAAATATCACAATATGAAAATCATATTTTAATTGATCACTTATACGACCGCATATAGCAACCGGGTCCTAATTAATAGAATCACACATGCCATATCTCGGGGTCAATCGTCGAAGCGGTTCAACTTACTTAATCGACACGCACGCGATTCCATTCCCAAATTTACTATTGTACATAAATTTTCATATTTTCTGACCTCACGTGCAAACGCATAGTTTCATTTCGAGTCGAGCGTGTGACCAATGCTGAAATTTTCCGACCGGGTTATTTTAATGTGCGAGTTCACACACCCATTTTTTTTTCAATGGAAGGTCGCTACGATGTTATAGCATAATAATATCGGGATGGTATTTCGATTAGGTTTTAAAATCACATCGATATTCGAATGTATAAAGCACATACATATAAGCCGATTTCTTGATATATGAGCGTTCTTCTACTAATCTAAATATTTAGATTGTATTTTTGTTTCGTTGATAAATGCTTTATGGTATCAATTAAAATATATAATTGATTTATTAGTCAAATATTGGCGCCACGCGTGATTACAATAAACAATGTACTGAAATATAATAAAATCGTAACGTCGAACAATGAATTTCAGGTGTTTCGCGGAAGTGCGTCACTCGATTACCTTGGCTCGTGTGAGCACGAAGAATTCCATACAAATCATAATTATTATACTGTATAATGAAATGACAACTGAAATCTGTTTTGAGCACTTTCGTTGTAAAGCAAAATAAAAAACAAAATTATGCAACTCTTTTGAGACCAATAAACAATCTGTTAAGTACTTAATAATATATGATATTATATATGGCATGCAAAAATTATTATAGTTTCAAAGATTGCAATGAATCGGTAATACTTTTTTCTGAGTATGACGTTTACTTTTGAGATGTTTTTTCCTTTGATTTCATATCGAAGCGTTACGTAGTAATAGTAAGTATACGTAATTTCAAATGCACAACACTTCTAAATGAATTTCAGAACAGTTCAAGCATGCGAAAATGTTACAAGCTACTGGGTGAATAGGTTGAGTTACGAAACAAGGTCGCGCCCTTTCTGTAAAAAATTAGACGCAATGGCAATTTTTGGTGTGAGATTTTTTTACGTAATTTCTGCAAATGCGATTTTCAAAGATTCTGCTTGTGAATCGTTGTACTTTATTGTTACAATAATTTACATAAAACAGAAATAATGCAAGTAAAATTTTTGAAAGGAACTGTTTGGCTGACATATTTGACTAATATGAATTCAGTAAAAATTGAAAAAAAAATAATAAAATTTAATTAATGTTTCAAACACTTCGATATTTTTTTTTTCAGATTAATAAAACTTCATTAATTTTTTCTCGAATTTGAATGAACAATTTATGGACTTGGTATTGAATTAAATAAAAAAAAATTCATTTCGGTACAAAATGAATAAATCAAATAAAGGTATTCAAAAACAAACATTGATTTTTACCATCAATTTCAAAAACAAAAACACTACTTTCACATTAAACAAAATAAAAAAAATCCTAATACAATTAATTAAACACAACACTTTCGAAAAAACTCTTTTAACATATGGCAGTTTATTTTGCGAAGTAACAAATACAAAATTTCTACACCATGAAATTTTATAAATCCGAATTTCGAGGGCATACAAAATCCCCAATTCTAAGAAAATACGGAAATATTTCAACATTTTTATAAACACAAATCAAAATCGCAAAAAATTGACAAACACAAAACGCCAACTAGAAACAACCAAAATACAAAACATTACAACAAAAAAATGAAACGGCATCAGGTCAAATTTCGCATATCGATTCGTCCGTTTTCCGTCCGAATTTTCCGGGGCTCGCAAAGAGAGCGCGAACGAGAGATAGAAAGCGCGTTCCGGGTGGATTCTGGGGGGTGGTTTTTCGCGCAGGGGGTGAGTTTTGTTGCGACCTGTTGCTAGGAGGCGTCTCGAGTCCCACACGTGACTCGCACGTGCGCTGTACGATCCGAGTGACGTCACTGGCCTCCACGTGTATGGAAGGTACACGCTTCTTCGAGGGAGAGGTGCGTCGACCCACTTTCGGGACTAGTTAAGGAGTAACGACTGATGGGGTGACGAAAATCTCAAAGTTTTTGAGATTTCATGCGGAAAATTGATTGATTGTTTGGTATTCATTGTTGGACGATGGTTCGATGTTCATCGAAGTTGAAGAACACGTGGTAAATAGATAAATGAATGATCTGATACGCTTATGGATCGAGAATATTTGGTAAAAATGTCATCAAGTATTGAACGTGATAAAAAAAAATTAGTGATTTCATATCTTATAAATGAACTAGAATATTTGACCCGATCGATGAATATATCAAAAAAAAGTCAAACGCAATTAAAAATTCACTTTCTTCTCTAGAATTGGAATCGAGACCCTCCGGCTACGGTGACGAGTTCGAAGGCTGCAAAATTGCAAGAACCGAAAATCGAGTACGATTCGCACTTTTTGCTATACATAATAAGATTGGGGAAAGCAGTCGGTTCACTTTCTTCGTACAAGAAGCACGATAATTTATTCGCTCGGACGGCCGCGCCCACAGGTTTGTAGAATTTTAACGCTCTTGCTTGCCAGAACCCCTAAATATCCACCACTAAATATAGCCAAACTGAAATATTCACACTTGCTTGAGTGGGATTCGTTAGATATGCACACCATATCGTTTTGGGAATTTGCGAAAGTTATGTTAAACGAAATTCACGACGTTTTGATGTATTAAAACAGAAAACAGACTCGGAGCATTATTTAAAATAGATAACGATGCCGCTATTATACATAATTACGCCGATCAAACTGCTTAGTAACAGACCTTGATGTCCGTTAAGGGCATCGATAATGATAACTCACATTTTTAAAAGTTCCAATATGATTTAGCTCAAAGTTGTCACATCAATGACAAAGTATCTAAAAATACATAAAAATCCTATTCAATAAATTACAATTCATTGAAAAATCATACGCATCGAAAATATCCTATTACCAAGTGGAAATCGACGAAAATGTCAGAATCTACCGAAAATTTTAAGGAATCTTTGTATCCCAAATAGACATTACATCAGTGGCGTCCTCTCGGAGTGAGAGACTTTTGTTGGCTGAATATGACGATTTTAATTGCAATGTTTGGGATTCGATAAAGACGGAAAGAGCACGCATCGAAAATATCCTACTAGCGAGTTGAAATCGACGAAAATGTCAGAATCTACCGAAAATTTCCAGGAATCTCCATATCCCGAATAGACAAACAATCTCAAAAACCCTACAGAACATCGACAATAACACAAAACACCGACAACAAATGCGATTCGGAAGAGCCAACGGGGAGAAGTCGAGCGTGTAATTGTCGCGTTGACCCGTCTCGATTTACGCGCCCGGCAATTGTGTAACACCGTTTTACTACGAGCGATTAATCAAACGGGCACTTCTGCCTGCCATTATGCTTCCACACCGTAGTATGGTTGTATCGTAGCGTAGTGGCAGATTCTCTGAACGAATAGCCTCACTGGCCCGATTTAGAGACAATTGTTTCAATGGGGACCGCGCTCGTGACGAATCGCGTCTTGTGCGCGTACAATGTGTGTGATTTGAAGTCATGATTGCGTATGTATATTTATTTCGATTTCGATGAGTCGGATATGATATGAATGGTTTTGAGTTGTTTGTTTGTTTGTTTGTTTATAGCGGAGTTTGTTGCGAGAGTGTGAAGTTGGCAATCGTTCATTAAAATCACCATCGTAATGCGATTCATTTTTTATAGATCATTCGTCGTTGCAATGATAAAGGAAGGTATTATAATTCTGAGTGAGTTTGGATTGGGGCTACCATAATTGTCAGACCACTGATGGTGATATTACTCTCAAAACAAATAACCACTTTTATCGACAATTCTTTAAAATTAAAAAAAAATTCAAAGACAAAAACAATTAACGAAGAGATCAAAAATAGGTATGGAAGAAGAAAAGGGATCATTTTGGAACACACATTTCGACTGGTAAAATTTAATGTTTTTTTTCTGGATACTTCTCCTTAAAGTATCCGAATAGGAACATGTTGAAAAAACTATTGCATATTTAAGTGAAAGAGGTACTTATATTCACGGATTCGGTTTATGAAGAAGTAATGTATATGAAGTCATATATCGAAAATAAAACATGTGAAAAAATTTTTAATAGGCATAATTTGAAATCTACCGGGAGTAATGACATTAGGACGATGGAACACGGACTTTAAAACCGGGATATGTACCGGATTGTATGGCAACCCTAATCTAAAAACTAAAAAACCATTCATTTTTACATAATATCAGAACAACGAGATCATGCCACCCGTGGAAATGAACGCACTCATCGAACTATTTGTCTCATTTACAAACATAACGGGCATCCATCAAGCATAATCCAAACTAAAACCATCCTAAAAATATCAAACACAAACGTCAGCGCATACAAAACCCACTCTACACCCTTCCTCAAAATACATAATTCAACATTCCACGACCTACAACTAAACTTAAAAAAGCCACAAAGAACACAAGACGCCGAGTATCCCACCGAGGCGAATGAAACGACCAATTGAACGGCACCGGCAATCGTCGAAACCACCCCATATCCCCCGAGCCACCCCCGCTAGCCACTAGTCATCTCGAGGCCCAATTATGGTGACCCACCCCGGAAATTGTGCGGAATCCTCACAAATTGCGGCGGGTCGCCCACCCCCGGGCGGCAATCAACAGCGCGACGGGCGGCTGCTCCAACCGCCCACAGTTCTCTCTGTTCGACGTCAATTAGTAAATTGTTAGAGCCAATCAAGCCAGGGGCATATCCGACTGGTGCACTAGTAGGTGGCCCTCGGCTGCACTTCGGAAGAGCGTCTCTAGGAGTGGTAGTTGCGTATGAAAATGATCGCAATCGAAGAAGGCGTGAAGATTTTTTTAAATGGCCTTGTTCGGGTTTTTGTGGAGTTCGACCGGTTCGTTATTTTAAAAGGCATACAAATTGTTTGGAGAGTTGTAAAAATATTTTTTTCATATTCAAGAACGATATTTGACCACTAGTATAGTGACCGATGTTAACTTTTCCCTTACGGTGCTAAAACGAAACGTGCGTTCCGGTGCCGTGTAGTCACTACACATTCAAAAATTAGCGATTTAAAATCGGAAAAATAAAAACATTCATAGCTAATCCTCTTAATT
>JAOXNN020000006.1:2436223-2496187 GCA_028571205.2 Hydropsyche betteni
AATGCGTAAATATATTATGGAGGAATACTTAAAATCTTAACCGTGTATTTATTATATTTATAGAGATATTGATGGTTCTTAGAGCAATGTGTAGAAGATAACATATCACCGGTAAGGAAAGGTTAATAACATCGGCTGTGAAACTATAACCATACTATTACGTAATAAAATAAAAAATAAATATATTTATGAAAAAATATTTTATAACCGTTGCGAAATGCCATGTAATAAAATGAATGTAATGAAATTAGGGTTATTTTAAGAATTACAGCTGTTTTTGTGAAAGCCTAATGTATGAATCAGTTACGCTGTCCGAAACTTTAAACGCGATTTTGTCGAAACTACTTTTTTCGATCTGGTGTAGTTGATATATTAAGTTCTAATAAACCGATTTACTCAAAATTCTGAGAAAATATCCTTTGTATGTTCCTCTATAGTTGGGAACAAGGATTTTGAAAAAAAATTTTTTTTACTATTTTAAAAAAAATTGTGACGGTCAAAAAAAGAGGCCGAAAATTTTTTTCCAAGGTCTGGACTTTGCGACGTCTTTATTAATCAATTTTTTTTTTTAAACACTAGAAGGTTTGGAATACTACACACCACGACACATATTTTTTTGCCCCCACCTCACATCGTAGCTCGATTAATTTTTGAGTTTTTTTTTTGCAAAATTATTTTGTATTTTTAAAATATTAATAAAAATTATGTAAAAAAAGGATACTAAAAACGTTTTTAGTTTATTTTATTCTACACGGAATAACGCTTGAAATTTAAGCTTCTAGACTGGAATACCCCCTTAATAAGAAACATTTTAATTACAAAATCAATATACAGCATCATGGTACATATATACATATTATAGAAAAATTAGTTCCATGTTAATTTCTTTTTTAAATACTACACTTTATAATATTCTTTTAAAATCAACTCCGTACATTCATACGAATCCTCAGGACGAAATGATCACAGGACGTTGGCACAATTTGAGACAGAATGCTTTACGGATACTACGTGTGTGGGGTCACAGGTGAAACGTGGGCCGCGTGCTCTCCACATTATGCTAATCACCATTAATTCCATTTGACCATATTTGTGTGTGTGTCGTAGTTGTTACCTACCGCTGATGCTCGCATCGTCAATTTCGAAAAATTATGACTGTGTGCAGCGTGTTTTAACCTTTTAGTTACGGTAGATCTCTCAATGGGCGAGCCGTGTATCATTTCCTATGATCGTGTCGACGTAATTCAATCGGTTGTGTTTAAGTCGTTTCATAAACGGCTTACTCGAATCGAGCTTTTGCCGTGAATAAATAAAGTATGCAATGTTATGAAAACTGGATAAATTGAAGATTATTCGAAAAAAAGTTTGAGGATCACTAAATAACGTCAGGTAGTAGTAACCAATTAAGTGATGAGTAATTATAATCTTAATGAATAGTGAATGATTCAAAAAAGAGTCAATTAAGAATATGAAATTAAAGGACTGTATTAAGCTTGTCGCATACGGAGATATTGCTCAAATATTGCAATTTTTTTTCAAGAATGCTTCAACTCTCACGCTTTGCGGTTAATAATCGATTTCGAAGACTACCCGCTGTTAGAAAGGTTCTTTCTTTGAATTTCAACAAAAAAAAGGATTATGATAAATGAAACGGATCTCTTTCGTGTCAAAAATTTTGACCGACGATGCAAAAACGCATGCGAAGATCTAGATTCGCACGATTGACCGTAAATATGGTCCATGAAATCAAAACTGAAAAAAACTTTCTAATATTTTCCTACACGTTAAAACAAATAAGATATGTGAGAAATTCAAAAATTAAATAACTTTAAAATAAAAATGCAATGTTAAATACACATACGTAATTTTTTGCAATTCTCTATCGTCTGACTTATCAGTGAAACCTGCATGTATACAAATATATCGGTAAAATCAGATAATGACACAACATAAGACCCAAGCGAAATTAGCCAGCGCATATGCAAAAAAAAAAACTGACCTGGAGCGAAACGCGAATTGTACATATCCTTTCGAAAAAATTACCTGCGCCAAATAATGGGGTTGAACATACCGTATGTGTGGGTGGATGCAGATGCACACATGATTATCGCAAATTTTGCAGAATCGAAGAAAAAATTGTGAGCTTTGTGATCACGGAGAAAGGGAATGAAACGGGTAAGCGGCACACCTTGCACTTTCTTTGTGCGCAAAATTAAAAACGGGTCTTTACGGTGGAGAAGATTTTTAAAATCAGAAATAAATCTGCATGTAGGTACAAAAATTATATTGAAAAATATATGCGATTCACTTACGTGCGATGAAATGTTTGGAATATACATTAAAAACTGCTGAACTCACCTGCAACGAACAAAAAAATGCAAATTAACTTCAATAAATACGAAATTTCATGTTGTATAAATTACAACACATGTCGTGTTTAAAATTTTTGAATATAAAAGATAAATTCCATACAATGTTTATTTATTTTGTATAAACACGGCATGATCATGCGAAGGCTTTCAGCGCATATCGAGAAAATAAACCAAAACATGAGCGCAATAATTAATCGCATATTATGTTGTAGTTACATACGCGGATGCATATTAATTATGATAATTTACGACGCGGAGCAAAACGATTCGTGTTTCACATACGCAAAAACCGTTTCACGAACCGATTTGCATTTTAGGCAAAAGTCGTGTCCTCGGACACACGTAGGTACGAACCCAACACAAAAAAGGACTTTCGAACTCACCACCGACTGAGCCAACTTTTGTTTTCGAAAAATCGCGCAGAAAAAAGAAATATCAAGTTTTCTTTTCTGGCCGAAGGTGAGATTTCCATCGACTGAAAGGGGAGGTAAAAAAAAAAAATTCAATATCGAAGTCGATGGCTACCCCACACCAATTCAGTTCTTCGCAGCCGGGGAGAGCTATGGACTCGGTGGAAATTCAAATAAATCCAACCCAGTGGAAGTTGGACACTGTTGCCAGTGACAAACAACTCAAATAAATCAATCACGCCAACATGGCTTACCGGGTAGATTATATATTCTTCCGCATGTAAGATTGGACAAGTGTTTTTATTCTACAGCCAAGGTGGGGTCGGAGAGCCGTAGAAATATATGAATTATTGTATCCGCGGTTCACCAACGTCGGTTCGGTATGAAAACTTCTCGGAGCGGATTTTGGATTTATGAACGTTTTTCTTTTTTCTACGAACCCCATACTTCTGTCCTACAAGAATCTAGATTTCTTTTCGTGAAGCTTTCAGTTGCTTTTTTCAGAACTCGATTCGCCCCTATTCTATAATAAGTGAATTAGATTTGCAAGGATGAACAAGTTGATGCTTCTAATGCATTTCAATAGAAAAACCGCCGAATAAAGTATTATTCAATATTTATCAAGAACTTATAAAAAAAACATTCGAAGAAACAATACTTAATTTTGAAATGATCGTATTAAAATCATAGTATGTCTAGTAGAAAATATACAAAGGGGTGAAGAGTTATTGAAGACAATAAGTCACCCTGGTCGCGAAAAGCCACATACGTCTCTCTTTTCCAATATATTTATTATTGGATTTCTTCAATGGACTCGAAACATCGAGAACAAAGTAACGCGTAAGATCGAAGAGCACCTACTCAATAATAAAGGAAAAAATTCATATGTTTAGCGTAGATAGATGAAAATATAGATTTCTTTACCCGAAAATTCTAAAAATCCTCATATCGTCTGAATATATAAAGCTGATTCAATTTAGTCCACGATTGCATCATTAAATTTTGCATTCGAATCATGAGAAAATAGACATAAAAATATACAAGAATGACTCGAATGTATGTATAAAAAAATCTTCCAACGATTATACATTATAAAAATTTACAATTCATTATTTAAAAAAATATAATTTACTAATCATTTACAACTTGCAAACATGAAAATCTATTATGTTCAATGAAAAGAATCGAAAACTACCACAACACAACAGACTCCCGACCGTCCCGCCGACAAGACCATTCATTACCGATCCCCATACAAATTTCAAATATTCGCATTCGCATCTTATACAAACATAAAGACAATACAAACGTCGCCAACACGAACCGAACCTGACGTCATTCAACTCGAGTTCCCGATAATTTGCACAAGTTCGCGCCGCACGAGGAAAACGCCGCCGGACCTCGAGGCTGTCCGACCCGAGAAAAAAAGCTACACACACACGAAATATAATAAATTAAAAATCGAGGGTCAAGCTTATCGCGATTCGCGGGTCAGTACGGCCAGCTCGGCTCGGAAACGTGACAAGTTTGAGAGCCGGCCTCACATTCGTACAATACTACGAACGCGTGTTGCTATCATGATCGAGTGGAATACGGTGTTCTTTTCTTATGCGAAGTGCCTCTTGATTGTGTTCCTGCGAAATATCGAATGACACAAGTTTGATGTGCCGTCCGTGCGGATTATTTGGCGTTTGTGCTCGGCGAGTGGGAAAAAAGTCGATGCCCGAATGCAGAATAATATTTGGGTGGATGCGATTCGAGTTTCTCGGAAAAATGTGAGCGATTGTTTGGTTTTAATTAATGTTTGTATTGAAAAAAAAAACACAACTCATTTGCATCGAACAATATGCGTCTTATTTAAAAATTTCTTGATACTAACCAAACAGTAAAAAATTTAGAAGCAATTTGTCATTTTCAATCAAAATAACTTGAAACTAAATAATAAAAAATAAGTTTTCAACAAATTAAATACTGAAACAATGTCTTGTCAATTCAATTTCATAAAATTTATGACACGCGCCCGCTCAAGTGACATCATTTGACGCGCCCGCTCAAAGGTTTGGCAACATATCCAAGTGATAGAGTGAAGTTAGAGTTAAGTGATATGTGCGGTAAATACAGGTTTACAGGGTTACAGGTTTACAGGTTTACAGGGTTACAGATTTTTTACTCCAAATTAGTACTTTTTCATTCCGAATTAGCAATTTTTCATTTCAAAGAAACACTTTTTCATTTCAAATTAACACTGATTGCTAATTTGAAATGAAAAAGTGCTAATTTGGAGTAATAAACCTGTATTTACCGCACATATCACTTAAATCTAATATTTAATACGAACCATCACTAACTAAAATTTTACATTACATTTTCCCTGAAAACCCGACCTGAACTCACCTACACAACGAACACAAATCGAACCGAAACTCACGCAGATTTTATCTGCATCTCATTCGGCATTTTACGAGTACTTAATCTCAGATAAACGTACTTGTTTAGAGTAGGAGCAAAAGGAAAAAAAATGTGGAACACATAACGAAAATGGGTCACCTCCTAACTCGGACAACAAACGGGTCAATGTTGAGCGACGCCCACACGTCGAAAGCGAAAAAATGACGTGATGTGTGCACATTTGCAACTTTTCTGATTTTTTCACTTACGTAAATTATTGAAATAATCCAGCTGGAAATGTGTATTTATTATATTTCGAAAGAAGTCGCAGAAGTGTATTTCAGTTCATGATTTAATTCTCGAAAAGTATAATTCGTCATCACTTTGTTAAATTTCTATTATTTGTTTGGAAATGTATGTTTAGAGCTTATGATATAAAAAGATAGTTTTTTCACGTTACATTCAAAGCCGATTCAATTATTTCGCAAATAAGGAAGAATATAGTCAAAAAAATCTGAAGTTTTCAATTTATACGATTCAATCTTACCATTCAATAACTGTGATGACATTGAAATAATTTAAAAAAAAAAAACAAATTAAATAAGGAAAACAGTAATAAAAATATAATAAAATAAGTAATTACAACACACTCACGTTGAAACGAAAATATCGATTGACTTTGAAATATATAAAGAATCATCAACAAACTCAAATATCGCATTTACCGATTTCAACATATAAAGATAAAAATAAATCAAGACTAATGAAAAAAAAGAGTACTCGAAAGACGTCTCAACAAAAGACGTTTAGAAAGATTCGCGCACGTGTGCTCTAATTAACTGGTCGGAATCGATTTTTCCGCCTGTTTGATCCGGAGCCCTCCGAGATAACACTGGCACATTTGATACACTTATAATATATTTATAGGTATGAGTTTCGGCGAATGTCGACAAATAATCGACAATGTGTCGAGATTATATGCGAAGCGAAGGAGCGTTAATAATCTCGTTAATGTCAACCGCTCGACTACGTGTGACACTTAATATTGTGCGTGAGAAATTACAGCGTCGTTCCACTACTTCTTTCATCGGGTGATTAATACATATACAATAATTAAACGCGTATTTTCGATGAGACATTTACAGTTTTTTAAATTATGTTACAAATCTACAAATGCAACGGAGACTAATCAACAAATTACGTAAATTCTGTATTCAAAACTACTATAATGATGCTTATCTTATATGTAGTCGTTGATTATCGAAATCAGCTTATTTTGATATTATACACTGAATCGATACCATTGTAAAAGAAACACTGGTAAATTCAACTCGAAACGAATGGTCTGAGAGTAGAGTCAATACTAATTACTATTCATAAAAATAAGCGATCCGAAGTGGATTCGAACACCGTGGAAATTCCGAAAATTAATTTTGCAAAAATCGATAGTCGCAAAATGATGTTGTTTACATATTATCTTAAAACGTATAAAATTTCGAACGAACAAAAACATAATCCAAATAAGCGAAAATCACATAACGCAGAACAACGCAATTGTAACGAAACGAAAACAAACCCGTTTTCAATTAAGACTTCGCTCAGATAAATTGTGAGTCTTTTACATAAGCGTTATCTGAAATTTGCAACCTTAAAAAATTCGCAGTAAGTTGAAAAAAAAACCAAAAATTTCAAACGGACACATCCAAAGGATCTTGTGCAACTTACAATAAATTAATCCAATTCTGTTTAGTCGGCGACTTCCAAGGGCAGCTCCTTTCCCCCTAGAGCTAAGGCCGAACCGGGCATTATATAAAACGCCAATCAAACATCGATAAAATTAAACAGTTTTTTTCAGTTTATTTAACATTTAAATCGATAAAATCTGACAATAATATGCGTTGTGCGGAACCCACGCCGCGGGCGAAATGCCATTTGAGAATTTTCCTTTTGAGACCCGAATGCAAAGTGACATTCGCAATAAGTTAAAATAAAACGTTTCTATGTATATCCGACATAATTTGATTTAAAAAGTAGGTAATTTAGACAAGCGCCAATAATTAAGTTGCTAAGCAAGAACGAAACGACTGCCTAATTGAGTGGTAATAAGGCCGCAGGATAAAATGAAAATGATTTTTTTAGACTGAATCGAGATTTTTTAAATGTTCTCCGCTTGTTTGAATCTGAACGAATGACGTATTGTTTCAATTTGCCGTTATAAAAAAAGTTATTTTCATATCACACCATATGAAAAGCCATTAATTTATATCGCAAGTGATTAATTGAAACTTGCCTTATCAAAATTATGTCATAATTAAAAACAATACAATCAAAATTTTATATAAATAAATACATTGTATAATATGTACAACTTTTTTAAAATTAAGATTAAGTCTTCTACTTCAAATATAGTTTTGGTTTAATTTGTATTAAGATCGTAAAAAATAACCCACGTTATAAATAACTTAAGTTGTACCATAACTTATATTTGAAGTTATCTCTAAATAATTTCAAGTTTATATTCAAAAGTAAAAAATCAACACGTCACTCGACAAATACACATTTCAATGAAAGGATCAATGATACAATTTCATAACACTTGAGGCAATTACACACTCAAAAGAGAAACGTTTCCACATTGTCCTATTCATGTACGTGTTGAAATTATCTTCTACTCACGAGATAATTTCCATCACGCGAATTTTCCATTTTTGCGACCGATAAATACGTCACGGTAAATATTTGCGTTAACCTTTAAGCGACGCGCGACCGATCCCCGATAATGAAACGTGCAATCGTCCCACTGAACAGACTGAGTAAATAAGAATGTTGTGAAAACTATAATTAGTGTATTATATGTGTAGTGGAAAAATAATCGATAGAACAGCACAAAAATCGGTAGAATAATCTACAATGTCCGAATCTGTCAAAAATTACGTCGTTTCTTTCATTGAAATTTCGTGTTTGTCGAATTCAATCTATTCACAAAATAGTGACCGTTGTTTCCACAAGCAAATCATTTAACAATTTATTTCGCTTATACATTAATTCAACACTTGTGGCTGTATGCAGAAATGAGACGTAGGACTTGTTATCTAAGCACACTATGCCCAATGTGAGCGCAATAAAACTCACGTACACACATTGTACAAAAGAAAGACACATTAATCGTATATATCAGAAGCGGTATAAGTGTAAATTTTCTGTAAGAAACGTGCACACGAGCAGAAACGTTACGCACTGTACACAAATGTCGCGTTACGTAAAAAGCACTAATTACACCCCCAGTCCGTTTCCCGAACGCGCATTTCCCCGTGGAAAAATCAGCGGAAAACCTGGCGGAAAATTCGTCGCAATTGCATTCGAAGTGCGATGAGACGGGTGCGTTAAAGGATATTGAACTGCAATGCTTGCAATTCGATGCGGCTCCGTATCTCGCATGCATTAACTTTTATTGACGTCAATTGAACAGAAGTGCTGCACGAACGTACGTCGCGAGATTTCACTGATGTAACTTCGAAATCGGGACATTTATAGTATGGCGTTGAGAAAGTTTTCGGATTTTTACAAGTCTCTTTCTCTATGCGCTCTATGTAAAAGTGTGGAAATGTGCGATGCACGTATCGCGAGCGATAAAGCAACTTGTATCTCAGATTTGACGGTAATCGATTAAAATTTATATCTACTATTAATAAATATAACATGCAATTTGGAATTACATTAATTATTTTATTCATATTTTAATATGAAGTTAATCTATCAAAATAATTAAATATTTAAAGATGTACATTTTTTTTAACCAAGCATTGTAGTGAATAGAATTAATTCACGCGTGAAAAAATATCAAATTTCATAGAAAATATACTATAGAAAACATATCAATAAATCTAAAATGCTTAAAGTGATGTAAAACAAATCGGTTTTATGTCGAAATCATTCATTTAAAAGTTTACTAATTTAATGATACATTCGGCAGAAACGTGTTAATATTTAAAAGGATTGGACATATGTAAGTTTTATCGCATCTAGGCACCCGCCTACACAATCTAATATTTTTATTTAATTATAAAGCATCGTTGTCTATCAATAAACACCATTCCAAAGAACATATACCGTTAAAGTTTCATTTTAATTTTTAACACGCGCCAAAAAACTTTCGAGAACGCTGATCGTCCATTTACGGAATACATTAAGAAAAATATATCGATCTTAAATTTTTAAACAAGTCTCGCAAGGTATTCTTGACAAGGTGAGTCCGAGAGCTGGATCTTCCTGAATCTTCGTAAAATAAAAAATAAAATAAAAAAAACGTGTTTCGCGGTCGCCAAAACTAACGTGTCACTCGCAAGATTTTTATCGCGACATGTCTACAATATTACGTCAAAATCTGATTGTAAAAACAGTAATCTAGAAATTCTTCAAAATGCATTATCAATCGGAGTGATTTTGGTGCCAGTACAATTTCATTAATAAGTAATCCGAAAAAATGATAATGGAATCAAGATTAAAAACATGGTGATGCACTTAAAAATTGTTTTCCAATAAAATTTTATGTGATGATTACGTCCATAGACAAAAATTAATGTTATCATAACTCAAATTGATGTAAATTCTACCAAAATTCAATAATTATAATAAGTCTGATGAAACTGAACAAATTACTTCGTTGCCGCCTTTTTACTTTTTGTTATTTAAATTCGAAGAACACTTTTGACTTCCGTGCGTCAATTGACAAAGCACTGGTTCGACTGCTTTTTTTTGTATACATGATTCTTGGTCGACGAAAAGTCGTCGCAAAAAAAGTCCGTCATAGACGAATGCTTCTGAAATTCGTAGGAAGCTTTAAAACACGGGCGTTTTCGAGAATGCAGATTTTTACTTGGAAGGCGATGACGATAATACCGCGACTTTGATCGTCTAAGAAAGCTAATTGACGACTCAACACGTTTAAATGTTGTATCACTCTATTCGAAAAATATTCAAATGTGACATTAAAAAAAAATAAAAATATATTAGATGCGTATTTTGAAACACTTGCAATAAGCCGTCAGTCAAATATTAATTTCCGAATAAGATTATCTTGGCTTTGCAATCTGATCGACAAAAACACCTGAAAATGCGATTATGATAAAATAAGGATATCTCGTACATATTATGATTCTGCTTTTTGATAAAGATGTATCGTCTTACTAAACACACGAGATGTCTATCTCGGAGTTCAAGAGCACTAACGTTACTGTACGTTATTTCTTGGTGTAAACAATAGGTTAATTAGCTAGCGATCTCTGAGACTCGTCAGCCAGGAAACTATTGTGAAAATAGAGCAATGTGTCGTTTGTTCAATATAGGAAATATTATGTTCTATCTAACACTGCGATATATATTTTTATCAATACCCATTATGTTAATTAAGGCAATATTTTTATAAATGATACACTGAACTATCAACAATCAATAGTTATGAAATACCAATCTATCAAGAATCGAAAGATATTCTCCAATTTTCTACAAAGGTGTCAATCGGTGAAGGATTTACCTAAAAGCAGTACAAACTCTAGCCTCAGGGACCATACTAATTAAAAAAATGTGATTATTAGATAAATTATTATGTTTATATGGATATAATGAAACCACTCTTGTCAATTTGTTAAAGGCCACTTTTAGCTCAGGCTGATTCTAGCGTCAAAAACTGCTAGTATGCAATATTATAGTTTATGACGTAGGACTTAACGCTCATATTTAAATCCGCGGATACGCGTTTATGTAACGTTCTGGGTTTGAGTAGCGTTAAAAACGCCATCAGTGTGTAGGATTGCGTCCGCACGTTTGACATTACATACAATCGACAGTCACATGTGAAATTACCAAAGATAATGAAAAAACGTCGGAAACATATTTCGATTAAGAAAAAATATCAGAAACAACGCATGTCAATAATACAATTTTGACGTTTGGAGAACTGTCAAAGGTCCACGAACACTGCGCACGCGCTCACCGACGCGACATCCAAAAACCAAAACGTCATACATTATATTCACGAGCCCCGAACCGTTGCACGTAAAGCCCAACATGGCAAATATACGCGTTAGAAACGGCCTAGCGTTAGAATCGGACTGCAACAAACACACATCCGTCCAAAACCTAGACACCATCATCAGCCCAGCTACCACCCTTCAACCAAGCGTCGACCTCCGCCGCGCCGACCATCATCCTCCCACCGACACCGAAGGCCACCGAAAGCCCTGCAAAGGCCGCTCAGGCCGCTCAGGCCCCGAACCGCCGAAAAGGCCCACCGCTGACGGCCAACAGCCGAGTTGCGGCGTTGCTTCGGCGAGCGCGTGTCAAGAACCCGCCGGCCGACGGCTATTCGGACGGCACGAACGGCACCAACACACAACGAATCGCCACATGTACGCGCGTCGGTGTGTGACGATGATGATGATGATGATGGTATGGTGGTGTGCCGCCGTTGATCGGGACGACCTTGGCGCGTGACGTCATGGCAACACCGAGCGGCAACACCGGACCGCATCGGCGCGCGAAATAGAAATCCACGTTCGGTGGTTGGATTGCAAGTGTTGGGCGAAGTTGGTTCGAGGTGTACCTTGTTCTGACGAAATACCCGGTCTTATATTGATTTTGTACCCGGGAATCGCGCTGGGGCTTAATTTAGGGAAAATAGTTCGTGCATACAAATTGTACTGCTCGCAGGTCCATGCGATACATACATGCGGTCCATGCGATACATAGATGCGGTCCATGCGATATCTCATTTGACGATGGTTTGCTCGTTAATCAAAGGCGAAAAATTAAACGATCAGAATTTTAATCGAAAATGGTCAGAACAAAATGACGATTGTCAGAATAAAATAGTAAATGGTCAGAATTTAATAACGAAACGGTCAGAATTGGTTAGGTCAGGTTAGGGATTTTAATATTATTTTGACCATTTAATATAAATTCTGACAAACCTAGTTGAAATTCTGACCGTTCAATATGTATTCTGACCATTTTGATTGAAATTCTGACCAAAACATTATTAAAATTCTGACCAATGTCAAATAAATTCTGATAAATGAGATAAAAATTCTGATCAAAATTGTATTTAAATTCTGATCATTTAAATAGTAGCCTTTATTTTGTACTCAGAAATCGTAACATGGCTTATTTTCGGGAAAAAAAGTTCGTGAATACAAAAATTTGTACTCGTAAGTACATGTGATATCTCATTCAACAATGGTTTGCTCATAAATAAAGGCTACTGTTTAAATGGTCAGAATTTTTATCTCGTTTATCAGAATTTATTTGACATTAATCAGAATTTTTATCATGTTTTGGTCAGAATTTTAATCAAAAAGGTCAGAATAAATATTGAATCGTCAGAATTTTAACTATATTTATCAGAATTTATATTAAATGGTCAAAATAATATTAACAACCCTAACCTAACTTAACCTATTTTGACAGTTTCGTTATTAAATTCTGACAATCATCATCTTATTCTAACCGTTTTTGATTAAAATTCTGACCAAAATATGATTAAATTCTGATCATTTAATTTTCTGCCATAATTAAATAGTTCAAACGCTTTTTTTAATAAAATAAAAAACTTTAATTAATGAAAAAATCACAAGGTCAAAAATCGAACTAAAATATGCAAATATTATTTTTATCGAAAATTCAACAAACTTAACTACATATACATAGTTAAAGAAATCAAATTAAAAAAATATATATTTTTTACAAAATCTTAATTTTATGTACAGAGCACCGAATCAGAACTACTGTGATCACAAAGAACCACATTTTCGGACTTTTCCTCGCTAGATCTTATTCTCGGGTAGGGCTTATTTCAAGATAGGATTAAAAAAATCTTAAAATCACGATAGGGCTTATTTTCAGAGGAGGGCTTATTTTCAGAGGAGGTCTTATTTTAGGGAGAACACGATAAGTGCGATTAAGGTTGCAATCGGTGGCAATGAGGTCGTTTCGAGATATATGGTGAACGGTCAGTTTTTCGGGTTTATTATTGAAGATTTCGATTTATAATGAGGTCATGTCAATGTGAGAGATAGAACTCGAATAGTGTTGACGAGATTTTTAATGCGACGTGAAATTTTTGATCGAATACACTTTGACTATTAATATCGAAATAGAAATTAATGTGACTATCAATAAAACTTTGATAAGGGGTTATGTGTATTGCGAATGAAACGAAATAATCGATAGAAATCGCTAGTGATTAAAAAAAAATACTATTGAGAAATAATTCAAATTCAACTCGAAAAATAATCTGATAACTATAATAGATTAATAATACATAAGTTTATTCCGATGGAGAATTCATATCGAAATTCTTCATGCATCAAAAGACTGAAAAGTTTTGAAATCTTAATCTATCTAATAAACTAATTATTATTATTATATTAACAAAAAATAATAAATATAGATGATAATAATGTGTTATGAATTCTCGTAATAATGTAAATGATAAGAACAATTTCTGATTAAAAAAGCGTGTAAATTATGCATAACATGTATGTTTGTAAATTAAGTAGGAAAACACAAACTTATATTTTTACTCGTGAATATAGTAAAATATGTTGATGGAAATCACATCGATAAACTTGGCTACTGTAAATCATCCTCTATGATGGGTTTTTCACACTAATATTGAAATTCATGAATCAATGAGTATGCTGACTAACGGGAGTTTCCCGGAAAAAGTTGCTTTCTTCATCGAAGATAGATAAAAATTACATACCGCGAAGAATGCGTAAAATTTACCGCGAGCGAAACGAAGATGTCAAACAGTAATATTACAAAAATATGTAAATAGTTTCTATATAAAAAATATCATAAAAATCTTTAAACGCACATACAAAACACGTTATACTATTAATCATTCAAACAGGATGTGATCTTTCCGGAAGAAACTAATGAATAATTCCTTATCTGGATAATAATTGTATCACACTTCCATTCTACTGCACACTTTCAATGTTAACTGCCTTTGAAACCAATTCAAAAGATAAAGTGTTATGAAAAAAGCAGAGTAGATATGCATTCATATAAAATAATGAAACATCTCATTTTATCAATCTCTATTCAAAGGGCTGTGCATTGAGCGAAAACCAGTTTGCAATACTTATCAGAAAACATTTCAAAACAAATTCTTCAGCGCCTCCTCATCGATTGTACAACTTATTATAAACATACAACACTAATTGAGAGGTCAGATACGATTACAATGTGGTCTATGCCAAATATGAATTATAACATACGTCCTCAAACCAGTAAAAAAAATCGAAACGAAAAAATTTAGGTCTCGAAAAATTCGGTGTTGGCACTTCGAAACCGGCTCACCTCGAGATCATTTAGTATGCAGGCGAGAATCACCATAAAATTCAGGTTTTAGTACAATTATTCGGAATTACATAAAGGTCAAACGAGCGTAATGAACGCGACGAGCTTCTGAGAACTTTGAAAAATGCTCAGAATCCAAACACCGCGGATAACGAACGGTTAACGAAAACCGCGAAGAGTTCTTCCGAGAATCGATTTGCGAACGGCGTCGATCGCGATTTCTCGATTTCTCGAAACTCCAACATGTAAAAAGCTACACAATGACGTATACGGTCGAAATGGAAACCCTCCAACCCCGTTCGTTTAAAATCGCGTTAAAACGGTCGTATGCAACACGTCGACGGACGTAATAAACGAGCGGCCACTTTTACGCGGTCGTAAAAGCGCCGGTCTGTGAGGGTGGGAAAGTAAGTGGCTATTTTTGCGCCGTTTAACGAGTTGATGAAGTGAATAATTTGACAATTTAAAACGTGTTGCATCGCCGATGCAACGCTCGATTTCAACTGCATGCGCGGCTCGTGTTGAAAATGAACGTTGTTTTATGATTTTCGAAATCGAACGCGTCAGATCGGGCGGTGAACTGATAACAATTATTTTCGAGTCTACACGATAAAAAAGATGAATTTGATTCAAAGATCGGGTTGATTTATAATAATAAATAGATAAATATAATCAATTTTTTAATTTCATTATAAATTTTGAATATATTTTAATCTGTGTTATCAAAAATTATCTTTAACTAATTAAAATTGAGCGTCATTCTATAAAATATTATAATAGAAGTACCCCTGAAATTATTTAATCGGTATAATTCGATCAGCATTGAACAGAATTTTCAATATTATTCATTATATTCGACTGCTTATTTTAAAAACACATAAATTCACTGTATCGTATGTAGCACACTGACCATACATATTCCGCGGCGATCCGGAAAACCTGGACTCCGCCGCATTATTTTGAATTTAAAAATAAACCCGTGGACCAAAAACAATATTTTATACGTACAGAAATAAAAGTATGTCAACAAATGATGCTCGCGAACATGACCCGCGATGCGCATAAATATTCGTTACTCCAAGGTGACGGTGATGGCCGGTCACCTTAAATTTGGAAGACGATCGCGACACATAAAATATTTACCGAGAACAAACCGAACAGGATTACGAATACGGCATATACGTTTTGTATATATTATATATCGTGCACATATCGAAGACTTAACGGCGAAAGTGTCAATAGCGCAACGATGACATTTCGCCAACGTTCGGTGTCACCTTCAGCGCAATCAATTGCGACCGCTCGAGGTCGTACTGGCGCTAAATCAATGACAGAAATACTTGAGGACCCTTCTTTATTTAAAAATCGGACAGTAAGAATTCCACTTTGGCGGCCCGATGTTGATAAAAGTGCCGCAGTTTATATATTGACCGCTCCAAACAGTGCGTGTTGATGTTTCGAACTGCCGATTCGGTTAATCCCATCCGTCGGTATAAATAAATAATCTTTTATTCATAAAAAATCAATAATATTTGAAATCAATCAATATATATATATGAGGGGCTCGGCAGTAAATAGTGCTAAGCGCCAACATTATAAAATTGAGTTTCTTTTATTTACTACAAAAATTAGTTCTTTTACTACAGAAATTAATGAATAGTTCCTCATTTCCTCAAAAGATGACAGTACTGTCAGGTTACTTCTAGTTTTATTTGTATTTAAATGCATTTAAACTGTTTTTCTTAGTACAATAATCCTCCCTATAACGTCAAGATAGGTTCGACGTTATAGGGGGTAATTTACGAAATCAATAAATGAAACATTTTCTTTTTTCTTTGATATTTTTATGAATTAATTGTTTTTTTCTAAACACATTTCAAAATAAAATAAAAAATTGAATTTAAATGCATTTGAAAAAAATAACGTTATAGGGGAGACGCTACAGACGTTATAAGGGAGATTACTGTACCTCCAAAAGTGACAAATGTCGCTTAGCACTATTCACTGCTGAGCCCCTCATATAACTGCATCAATAATATGGAAATTTTCTATTGCGACCTCCACACTTATTAATCAGATATATAAATCGGAATTGTTTACGGTCTGAATTTTTTAAGCAAATTGTAAATATGGCAAATTGAAACGTAACCGTGATTGTGAAAATCTGTGAAGAGTTCGACTGCTGAATGGTATCGGCACACAATTATGAAGGTCACAGTGCAACATCACATGACGACCGTATCTGTAGGATTTTATTTGCTTATCAATTAGAGCGTTATCAGTGCGATGATAACACGTGTCAACAAAAGCTTACGAACGATTCTTTGGAAGACCGCGGGTCAATGATTCTGTATGCAAATTCGAACTATTATAATTATGTAATGTAAAGCGCGCGCGTGCTGAAAGTTCGAGCGAAAGTATGTTAGTAGTTTTATTTTTAAAAATTACGATGTGTCAATGTATATGTTTTCGTTATCGCATTTGTTTGTAAATGTTTCAATTAATAAAAAAAATAAAGTTTTCTCATCGTAATGAATAAAGAGCACGGTATCGTATCGGATTTGAATAATAATTTTGATTATGTAATTTTGTGACAGCCTTACTTTCTCTAATCATACCAACATTACTGCCACATTATCGAGCTTATGCATTTCCCAAAAAAAAAACATATACTATTCTGGAACTTTTCTTTTTTTTCAATAAAGGCAAACGTTCAATTATCACCTTAAAAAAATAAAAATAAAATAAAACACAAACGAATAATATTCGAGACGACGTTAAAAAAACCCTTGAACGATACGAATCGTAAAATAAAACAAAAGACACAAAATTGAAAACCAAGAAAAAGAGGAAATAAGAAAATTATAGATGAAAAAAAACAGTACAACACTAACGAAAACTCGATATTAATATGAACATTGGTGTAAAAAAGAATATTTTAATAAACGATTCTCAAATTAAATCACTTCAACGAATCGCAAGCCCAGCAAAATAAAATAAAAATATACGTTTGATCAAGTAACACAAATATAATAGCTTTCTATCATTGCTGATAATGAAAAAACTCAAACATTAATTTTTAATAAACCGAAAAGTGAAATGTATACAAAAATTCATTAAAAAGCATTAGTAAGATTCAACTTCAATCAAATACAACTTGATCAAATTTGATTTCAATACATAAATAAAAAATTAGAACAAATCATCGAATTCAAAGAATCAGAAACGTTTTGCTAATTAACCAACCGTCATATCACAGAATTGATACCTTGTATTATATCACATCTTCAAATTTATCACAGCAACATTTCGATAAGGCAATTGAGGTCGCATATGTGGATATCAGACGAAACGCATGAAGTGTAATTACCAGCGATAAAATAAGATTCGAAATTGATAATGCCTAACACGACCTCAGGCCTTTTCTAAAATACAAAATTTTACTGGACTTTCTATCATTCAAAACCGATATCTCAAATTGAAGCGTGCGGTGTTAATTGTCCAAACTTTAACCAGTCAATTTTTGCACCATTTGAAAGCGATACATAAAATTAAAGTTAAATTGTAAACGCAATAAATGTGCCAACAGCCATGCACACAGTGTTGAGACGCTAGTGTAAAAACGTGGAAATAAATCAAATTCGATTTTATATGCAAACTTGTACGATTGCGAAAACGATATGCGACTTAATGGGCAAGGTAAGCGACATTCAAGCGACAAACTACGATAACGTGTAGTATATAAATTATTTGTCATATTGTAAACGCGACGGAAAATTGAAACGAGGTTCACTTTCTAATATTGCTTATTGTTAATAGACGTTGCATAATTAAGCGATAGATATGTGAGCTTTAGTGGACGATTGAGCCTCAATTATCCGAGTTGATTGAGCGACATAATCGTGATAGGCAATCAAATCTGAAAAAATATAATTATAACGAGATACGTGTACTGAATAAAAAACTTACTAATATTTTTCTAACATTACGAAATTTCAGCGTTTTTATATTATTTAATACAAAATATAGAATTTCAATATTTTATTATTTTTTGACAATATTGTATATATATAACTTTCATCAGAAAATGTATTTTTCCTTTTCCGGATGATTTTGTATTTTATAGCAAGTAAATATTTTCTCTAATTATAAATTGCTGCTAAGTACTATAACGAAATGACGTATAGACTAAAAAACAAGTAAACGCACATTTACGTAACGTGAAATACAATAACAAAAGTTAAGAATAACTACAGATCATAAAAATATTTACAATGCCAATAAAAAGCATTAATGAACAAATCAAATTCAAAGAAACACTTTTCCGCGAAAATAGGCGTAAATTGATCTGCGACGAAAAACAAGACGCACAAAAACTAAACTTACAGGAAAAACCGAAAGCAAGATTAATTACGTAGTTCCCACTAGTACACATGGAAAAACTACACTTAAATTATACGTGCTTCGAAATCACGTATCGAAATGCTAATACAGACGTTGAGGTGTCGCCGTTTATTCCAACCTCAACGATACAGATATAATCGAATCAATACATTCATGCAAATAAATCGTTAACCAACGAATATTGCACATAAAAAAACCTTAAATGGTACAAAAAAACGTACGTACTTAGGAATGCGATACGTCGACCCGAACGAAGCGGAAAAAACCAGTTTGCTTATCCGTACAACGCTGAATCGGACCGAGCAAAAAAACTGTACCGAAAATTAACGTAAGATTCAAATTGAGTGCTTCTGAATCGTATAAAAGTGCAATCGAGACAAGAACGGATGTAGAGTCGACGATGATACGTGTAGAAAATTGAAAAAAAAAAATATCAGAAGTTAAATTTTTTTTGGCTACTATTAAAATGTTCAGAATTTAAATACGATTTTCGTTGGAATGTTTATCCCATTTATCAGAATTTGTTTGACATTGGTCGGAATTTAGATTAAACGGTCAGAATACATTGGTCAGAATAATATTGAGAACCCTAACCTAACCTAATATTATTTGGACCGTTTTGTTATTAAATTCTGACCATGTATGATTTTATTTTGAAAATTCATCATTTTATTCTGACCGTTTTTTATTAAAACTCTGACCACTTCATTTTTTGTCTTTATTAAGAAAAAAACTGATCTTTATAAAAGTTAAATATTGAAATTATATCTCAAATCTATAATTGATTACAGTAATTCCCTCTATAACGTCAAGATAGGTTTGACGTTATAGGGGGGAATTTAAAAAATCAATAAATGAAGCATTTTCATTTTTTTTTTGGATATTTTTACGAGTTAATTGTATTTTTTCCAAATACATTAAATATAAGAATTAAAAAATTTGAATTTAAATGAATTTGAAAAGCATGACGTTATAGGGGGATTACTGTATATGTACATATATATATGAAATTAAATCATCAGTTGATCAAAAAAATTTATGAAAAAAGAAAAATTCAAATTAGACCCTCGAAAACGGGCACAATTTTTCAAGCATTATCAACATAAAAATAATAACATATCAAAACTGATCTCGATAACGAATCAGGATAATTAACACCGCATCTCTAACGTCCTTCACGCTCGACACCGATCTCCAAAAAAAAAAATACAAATTCACATATCGAGACCAAAAAACCACCAAAAAAAAAAACCTCCAAAACGTAGATGAAAATCTCGTCGTACACGTAACACGGCCGACGTAAACACACGCAAGCGCACTCGAGCACCTCGCACTACGTAGTACGGGTCTCCAACGTGTCGGCCACAAGTATAATACACACACGTATACAATACTAGTGCTACAACAACGTAAACAAGCGTCGCCGGGGAAAAAGCTGAAGGCGAAAAACAACAACAATCGGTCGAGCCCCCGACACACCTTCGTACTTTTCGCGTTGCGTCAATGAATCAATTTTTAAAAACAAACAAGCGCGCCAACTGATCACACGGGTGGGCAGGCGTCGCCAACCGCACCGCATGGGAGCTCGCGCGCGGTTGGCGCACCTGTCGTGACGTTTTGGAAAATGACGTTTTCCGGACGCCGAAATGCTCGATGACCCGTTTTTTTGGTTTTGCTCGAGGATTGTTCGTGGTGTTGTGAGTAATGCGACGCGTTGTTTTCGATTTGTTTTGGTGCTGGAGTGAATTGAGATGCGTTCGTGGTTTGTATCTAAAGTGTTTAAAGTTGGTCTTTTACGTTGTGCAAAAGGGTTTAGAATGAAAAAAAATGATATTAAAATAAAATTGAGGAAAAATCTATGCAATAATTACGCTTTGTTTGGTTAAGTATGCAATTTTATACTATTGGTATTTGTTGTATTCTAATATAAGAAGCAGTTTTCATGTCATTTCATAGATGAGGTGTTTGAAGAAGAGCGTTACATTTTCAACTCGAAATAATATTATAACACTTTACTACCAACTGTTTATATCTGGTTTGACTTCACGAAACTCATTTTATTCTTGGGAACCAAAATTAACCACAAAAGACATTATTTCGATCCCGAAATAATCAAGTTGCTGTGATGAAGGTTTTAAACAATGTCTCTTTACACAACTCTGGAATTACTTACTCATACTCAATCACAAGAATCCTATATCGAAAATAACCAACTATAATTACATATACGTCCAGCAGAATATTTTTATTCGATAATTCTCATTACTTCTGTGGAAAAGATAACGTATATATGTACACGTGCTATCGAAACATTAACTTATATTAAGTTGCCTTTTAAATTTATAGTTTAATAATAAGTATTTATAAAAATTTATCGTCAATATTGAAATACGATTCTAGCATGAATTAGATTTAAATAAATGCCCATAAAAACATAATTTACGGTTCGTTAAGAAAATCAATCAATCGTCTTTGAAACTGCAAAAAATTGAACAATTTTGAAAAATAGTGTTATCTAAAACATTTTTTTTACATTACCATGTGATGTATATAAATATTGATTTTATAATTGTATCATTTTAATATCGTTATGTTGCAGATAAGATATGCGCCATATGTGACAGACAATTTATGACACAAATAGTTATAAAATTGATATGAAAAAAATATAATTAATCTAAACTGGAAACAATGTGTGAAATACATCATTCCACTGATCACTTTCACATTGGCAATAATTCAATTAACATTTACAGCAACAACTACGATACTGACGAAAATTTAATTTAATAATTAATTTATGCAATTTTTTATTCGATTTTTATGAATTTCGTTGATGAATGAAAAAATTTCATTATTCCTATAGTGGGCAGATAAGTTATCAAAGTTTTATCGAATTAGGTCTCTGTGATGTATTATATGAAAAGAGCGTAAACGTGTAAATTACGTTGTACGTAAAAAAAGATTAGCTTCCAAGAAGTCAATACGAGAAGTGTTGACAAAACAGATAAAAAAATCTATAGTAAAATATAAAGGACAATTTTATCTGGCTGACATGAAGATGAATGGGATGAAAACTCACTACAAAAACAATAAAAAACAAAAACCGAATTCTTCTCAGAAACATCCCACGCTCGCTGAAAAAGCGAAATTATCTAATCGTGAGGTAAAAAGCGAATGAATGAAACGCCAATGCAAATTAACCGAATGTACCGTGCTGAAGTGAAAATTCACAAAGAATTTGCCAATGATTAACGTTATTTGAACTGGAAAATATTGCGTAGAGGTTGCGGAAAACGTTTTAATTCGGTTTCAGGGTCGAGTGAAAAATTTACCAAATTCTCGCTATATAACGTAATAATATTATAACTGTTCGTGTAAATATCGAAAACGTAACGTGCAACATAAACAAATCCCGAGACGTCAACAAATTAAATTGATAAATATCTTTTATCTCTTCTTTTATAAACGTACAATAAAGAAAATTTCTTTGGCAACGTGAACTTGACGATTGAGCAAATAAGGGACGAAAATAAAGCTCTTTTCAATATATTATGCGCAGTGACACATTTATTAAAAACAACATTTAAATACCATCCAATGCCATAGCAGATAACGATCACTTCCCTATTCATAGACAAAGACTGAAAACTGAAACGATATCAATTCTCAAACACGGCTTTTTCAATATTTATCAACGTGACCCTTTAGGTCTGTTCCGATTCCGGCTTTTTCGCGCATGGAAACCCTAATCAAGCGAAATACGGCAATTGAAAGAATACTCAATGTTTTCGCACGGCAAATACGTTCGAAACATGTTAAAACATATAATTCATTGAAGTGTCGATAGAATATGTAAAAAGAAGCACTTGTGTTTGAATTAACAGATACAAATTGTTCACGAACGACGCGCCTCGAGTCTCCTAATCGCGGACAATATATCATTTGTGACACAAGAACAAAAAATACACTCGTTTTCATTCCTAACTTATTTATTGTCAGGTATCGAAATCGCATAACAAGAACAAAATCGAAAAAGTCTCGTTTGCCGAGGAGTTATGAGACGATAATCGTCATGTGAGGATTTGCCAGCAAACACAAAAGCGCACAAGGCCGCAAAGCAATTTGTGCATAAGAAGTGCAAACATTGCAGTAATATGCTATGACACAAATCCGAGAAAACACACCTACGGCTGTGATGTTATTAAAATATTAAGCGAAAGTCAATCGGAATAAATGAAACGTTCACGATGCGATAGTTAAAGCGAATTTGCACGTTCACACACTGACTTGTTAATGTCGAATCCAAATAAAAACTTACAGCAAACACGACTCACGTCATAAAAATGTGAAGCCGGCTTTGCACCAAAGCCTGAAATTTTGCTATATGCGACGGCCTCATATAAAGAAACAATTTTAAATTATAATCAAATCGCAATGATACATTTTCATGTATTTATTCGATGCGTTGTTCTGAAAATGTGTTCAGAAGTGGGCAAATATGGTCCGTTAGAGCCTCGAGGAGCGTTCGGAAGAGGCGCGAAACGGCGAATTTCAGAAGTCAAGTGGACATAACCGTTTAACGGTTATTTATTTATGTTTTTATCTTATTTTTATTTGAAAATAAGTCGTTTCGAAACATCGTAGCGTGTTGGATGTAAGTACACATCGCAGTATGTAAAAGAAGAGCGCTTGTGTGTTTGCCGCGCTCTCGAGATGTAAAATAAAACGTCATAAACGGTTTCCATAAAACGATGATTGCTGATAACCTTTGGTGTTAATTGCCGTCAGCGCTGTTTATATCGAATTGTACAAATATTATCTGAAACATATTCGAATATGTGTATGTTCGCTAACGTATTTGTTAATTAATCTTAATTAGTTTAATTTTATGGTAATTTTTACCCGCGATCACGTTTTCGCGCTGACTGCTAAATATTTACACAGCACTCGTAATTACGATTTCAGCAATGGTAATAATTAATCGTACGTCTTGAATTTAATCAGCGGACTATTTGAATATTTTATTTGAAGGATATCCTTTAAGATCGTGCGGGAATCCTTTATCCTAATTGACAGTACGCATGGTTTTGTTCAAGGAAACTCGCTTATATGCGTTCTAAAACAAGTCACGTCTCTGTCTTTTTCATGAACGGAAGGTTCTTCCTTATTTCATGCAAGAGAAAATAGATCAAGGACATATATCCTAGCGGTCTTAATTAAAACGTGGAAATGGATGTGTAACAAACAAGTCAAGAAAAATTGCCTAACTGCGCAATATTTAAGGCACGCGTTTGTTCGATTCGTTTATGAAAAACGCGTAAGGCTTCGACGCGTATACAATCAAATACAAAAAATTAACAAATAACGTAAATTAAGGTAATTTTCAAACGGAAACATCTAAAAACTTATATATTTTTTAGACTTCAAACGATAATCGTCTAATTGTTGTTGTTAGCGAAAGCGAGTGCTGAAAGGGATCGTCATTATGACAAATTATTGAATTTCAAAAAGTACGAGTACAGTTAAATATTTAATTACGGCATTCATTATTATCACGTGAAAAATTCAATCTACATGTATGTCAAAAAAAAACATATCTGAACGTTAAAATATTTTCTTGCTACAAATAAAAGTCTTAACATAAGTTGAACGTCCGAAAATGTTTTCGCTAAACACAATGCACATTATCATACACAATTTTCTTTTAATTCCCGGACATATGCATATGTACGAAGATATTTATTGCAGAAGAAACAGAATAAAGAAAGACATTTTTAATCCGATTTTAAATAAAAGAAAGTATAAATTTTACACGAGTGAAAAATAAAACGAAAAGCATTGATGATGACAAAAATTCTGAAAATAGAGAGCTGGGTCAAGAAACGCCGAAGAAAAGTTTTTTTTACACGTTTGTTATCTTTTATTTTCATGCAAAAAATATACAATTGTCACAAATTTACGTTACACGCGCGAAAGATAAACTAATTTGACACTAATGTTAGAGCTGAAAATAAGAAAACCAAAGATCTTTTCAGAGAATTACAAAATTTTACGAACGATCAATTAATTTTACAACGGGTAATTGACTTTGAATTATTACACGGTTCGCTAGGTTTTTCAAGATCGATCTAACAGATTTAGAGTATTCAAAATAATCTGAAACAGATATGAACTAATGTAAGATATATCGGTGGTGCTATGTCATTAATTCGAATGTCGCTTATAAAAATATCTTTCAATTGGCGCCATAATAAACCAAATACTATACTGCCATCCGCATTTGATCCAGTTCCAAAAAAATATAGAACATTGTTGACATAAATTACGATCGTTAATTTTTTTTATAATCTCCGTCTAATAATACAACTTAAAAATTTTCCCGTCCCGTAATAGAGTAAATGGCTTATTTCAATCATCAACACTTAAAGCAATTTAAAAATCCAATTACGATTAACATTTCAGTACACCATTATATGCGGCATTCTAAAAAAAAATCTTAAACGAGACGATAGACTCCTAATCGAAGCATATTTCATATCACAATCGCAACCAATAATTTTCCAATCAACCACGTGAAAATTCACCCGAATTCGTTACAATGCGGGTCAAATACGAAAATAAAAAGTCGAACCACACGAGCGCACACTTCGATATCTGATGTAACATTTACCGAAGGCAGCACGCGAAAAATTAATTATTCGAAAAAAAACGAAACGCATACAAAAAAAAAGTAAAAATCTTCAATTAAGCTA
The DNA here is from genome assembly GCA_028571205.2 of Hydropsyche betteni. Lineage (NCBI taxonomy): Eukaryota > Metazoa > Arthropoda > Insecta > Trichoptera > Hydropsychidae > Hydropsyche > Hydropsyche betteni. The sequence continues at coordinate 2,461,916 of JAOXNN020000006.1, forward strand.
ATTAATGCACGCAACAAGTGTAATAACGTATGCGCAAGCAATATAGGCGGGCCGCGCTCGACCAAAGCGCGTAAAATATACGTAATTTAACGCAGAAGTTAAAAACCTTTTTACAGCATTTATTTGATAATCAAAACCATAAAAAATTAATTTCGTATTATAATTAACTAGTTCACGTATTGCTTAATGAACTAAACTGGGCTACTTATAAGTGAATTATTATTATTTTTGTTTCACTTTTTAAATAGAAGATACAAATCTTTGCACAGCACTCATAAATAACTCATATTTCATTTATTTATATTTTTTATTACTGATTCTATAATTTTATTTTTTAAAAATTAAATAAATACTCAAACCGTTAATTATTAAAGTTAAGTGACTCTGATCAAATGATAGAGATTGGGAACTACAGTAAACCCTCTATAAGGTCAAGATAGATTCCACGATATAGAGGGTTCAATTTTTTCGATTTCAAATTTTTTTTGGACATTTTTACGTGTTAACTGCTCGTTTAAAACAAATTTGAAAAAAAATTTGAATTTAAATGCATTTGAACGATATAGGGGGTTATAATAATAAGACAATTTCGTATGATTTTAATATTTTACTTCTCGAAAAATTACCCTATTTTCATTATCACAGTTGATTCACATCAAAAAAATCCCGAAAATTCAAAGATATCTAAAATATCCCATCCCGCAGTGAAAATCAAAAACATCGCACATACTCGTGAATATACCCGATTAAATCGTCAATGACTTCAATAAAACTTATTGACACGTCCACAACAGAATACAAACTAGTCACGGGCACACGAAAAACGTCAAATCTTCGCCCAACCTTTTGACGCCGGCCATCGCCACGAAACGGTTAACAACCCCTGCAACGCACATAACGATACGACCGCGCACACGTACATCTTCGATTCGGCCACGGTGGCATGCTCGATTTAATTTCGTGCGCCATTGATTCCGAAATCGAGAAGGTAAAGTAATTAATGGCCATTAATCAGCAAACGAGGATCGCGAGGTGTCGCTCTCTCCCGCCGAGAGCGAGGCCAGAAGCGGAGCAATTAACTCGGGACGATCGGTCACCGACGATCAAAAATCCGCAGGACGCCTCCGAAAAGGCTCCTCCGGCCCTCCGGAGGGTTCGTCCGACGATAGGGAGGCTTTCGCGGACGAGGGAGGGGGTGGACGTCTGGAAAATTCGCCCGAAGGAGCTCGGAAGTAGTCAGTCACGCGCGAAGGACACCTAGAGGGGTGCGGTTTATAAATTGCATTTTTGTGCTTGTGGGGGTGCGCAGATTGGATGGGTCATTGATTGAGTTCGGTATTGAAACGGTTTAAGGTTTCTGGGAAATTCTCGGGATTGTTGCGTTTCGTGTGATTCGTGTAACGTTGCTGTATGCCTGCGTCCTTGGAAGTCTCGGTAACTATTTGCTGTTTAGCCCGGTTAATTTTTAGTCGGATGAAGTTTGAAATCACTTCGATAAGTTATGATTTGTTTGATAGTGATTTACGAAATTGACAAAAAGCGGAACGATTATATATCTTGAAATAAAATTTATCAATCAATTAGATTTGAAAATCGTATTTTACTTGTACATCAAATGAAAAAAAAACCGCTTAAATTTGTTTTACTTTTTTTATACATCGAATATTCTAATACCGGCACATGCAAATGATAATTTATAATATTTAATGCGAATTTGTCGCAATAAAAAAATACCTTATAGATAAAATTATTTTAGCATACTGACATACAATTTAATATCAATAAAAATGTCAGAAGAATACGATAATTTATTCGGTAGAACGAGATTCAAGCTCGTTTAATATGCATTCTCATTTAAATCACGATTATATATTTTATGAATACGCAATAAGACGACGACGATGGTGATGATTGCATTAAAATTACGCATACATAACGCGATTGAAATCCAAGAATAAATTAATCAAATCTATGCGCTAAAACCAGAAAGTACTTAAAAACAGAAACTTTTTGAACTATAATAGTTTTTTGATTCGTTTTAGTCTAAATATCAGTGCACAAAATCATTCATATACTTCCTCGATATTCAAAAATATTAAACATTTCGTTCTTATCGTGATTAAACCATATAAGCTTCTAGACTTTCGTCCTTTGCAACTATCGAATGAAGCACTCACGTCCACATCAACAATCCGGCAATAAAAATAATTCATAAAGAAACACGAGATACAGATACACCTATAAAAAAATATTAATTTCGATCGTCGCTTTACGGCCAAGTGGAAAAGCGGCCGCCTGAATGGGAATGGGGGCCAGTACGATTTTCCTTTTCATACGAGAAGTTTTCCCATTTGCAGGAAACGAACGCGGTCATAATATAAATTGACAGAGGAGAATGAAAAAAAAAAGGAAAAAGAGGCAATAAACAGGATACACGCCAGCCGGTGAGTTTTCAGGATTCGAGTGTAAATTGGGTATATATTTATGGGCTTCGGTTGGCGAAGCCATGGCAACGCATCAAAAACGATGACGACAACGACTGGGACGCCCTTGATCTAATTTTCACTACCCCGGAGAGATGGAAAATTGTGCGCAAATTTCGCATTCGCGAAAATCTCTCAGGCCACTCGAAAATTATGTACGCTATCGATTGTCGTGACTATTGAGACGGAGAAAAAAATACGCGGTAAATTAATGTAAACGAACGATTCATAGCGTAAAAACGAAAACGTACATTTCGTTCGATTCGATTCGAATCTTTTGATCATATTACATTATAGGTGACTTTATAAAGCTTTCAAAATTATCATTTAGAAAATGACACTGAATCCAAAACGCATAATTGCGAATAACGCGCTGAAAAAAAAGTTAATTTTCATTTAACCTTTTGTGTCCCAGTGTGCTGTGGAGGAACCGCTTCTTCATTTTTTTTATTTCCTAGTATCACAGCAGTTCCATTTCGATACCATTTCGAAATTAGCGTTCGCTGGATGTTTTTATTTTTTTTATTGACCTTTTTCGTCGCAACGGAACCGCTGGAATACTGACAAAAAAGTGGTGAAATGGTAGTTCTTCCACGAAACCAGAGACACAAAGGGTTAAGTGCCTTTTGATTTAATTAATAAATCGAACGTGTTATAATTACGATTTCACAAGTATTCGAAGATTAATCTTCAAACATACGTGAATCGAAACGACCATCTTTACCATTACATCGAAACGTTGAAACAAAACCTCTACGAAAAAATACATATACATTCCAATTTTTATAGCGATCGGTCGAATCGTATTGGAGTAATACGGCAACAAATATATATACAAACAAACGTTCATTTTTTATATACATATAGATAATCTGTTATTAACAAACGATAGATCGACTCTAAATACATAATTTTTTTTTCATCTTAAAATAGTGCCCGATGTCCGGTTGGCCCGTTTTCTCCAAGCGTTCTTGAAATCTATTTTATCAAAAAAAAATCTGAATCAATCGCAAACCCAAAGAATTCACCCTGACAATATCAAACCATCGTCAAAAATCCGATCAAAAAACCGCGATTTTCAACAACCACATCAACGTCCCGATCCTCAAAAGTCTGCAGCGATCGGATCGCATCGGCAACGATTCCGGTCCGATGGGCCCCGGGAGCAAAAACGGCCATTCGAGACTCGGTCCGATGACCAGCGAGCGAGTTCGTCTGGCCCTTGATCACGCACGCGATTGCGCACAAGGTTAAAAAAAAGTGTTGCGCTCGCGCAAGCGCATTTGTGGGGCCAATCGCGGCCCGCCGCGGGAAGGGCACGCCGTTACATAATTCGTTACTCGAAATTGATCAATTGGCCGAACGAGGCGCGTAACGTGTCGTGTTTGTTGCTCTGTGGTGTGCGCTCGGATTGGAATTGAGCGCGGTGCCGAGCGCGTATATCGGAATGGATCAATTGATGAGGAAAATTTTCAATTTTCCTTGTTGCGTTTTAGTTTTGTCCAGTTTTATAAAAAAAAAATGAGGAAAATCTTAATATTTCATACTAGATGACCCGGTGAATTTCGTATCGCCTATAATCGCTAGGCGCATATGACATATGCGTGAATTTCAACCCAAAACAATATTTTCTATTCCCGATCGCGCGCGACTCAATCGCCAGAGGGCGCCTGGCCTTAGTCTCGCTAAAACTGAGCTGACCATACGTCCCGTTTTTGGCGTGTCTTGCGTTCGTCTCGTCGTTTTCGCATATATAAGACTAGCGGTAGTACCCAGCGTTGTTCGGGACATAAATTTTAAATCAAATTATTATTTTTTAATTTAATTTTTGCGGACCGTCCCGTTTTGGTTTCTGAGAAATATGGTCACCCTATTTTGATGACACAATAACATTCTCGATAAAAAAACTTTTTTTATATAGGCGGGAAACATTTTTTTGCGGACCCTCCCATTTTGAGTTCTGGGAAATATGGTCACCCTATTTTAATAATACAAAAACCTTCTCCACAAAAAAATACATATACATGCCAATTTCCATGACGAAATATATATATACAAACACACATTTTTCATATATATAAATGATCTGTCATTAACTAAGGATAGATCATCGACTCTAAATACAAGAATTTTTTTTCATCTTAAAATAGTGCCCGTTGTCCCGTTGTTCCCGTTGTTCCCGTTGTCTTCACGCATTCTGCACACACCGATGTACCAATTGTAATTATTGTCACAATCAATACGCGACACGATGTAATTTTCCATAAAAAATTACCCAAATTATTTTTTAGCTTTTCTTTAGAAATTTCCGAATTATTTTTCTTTGCAAACCACCTGTTAGTTAGAACCAACAAAAAAAATCCAAATCGGTCAAGCGCTTTTTAAGTTTTAGGCTTAAACCGAACGACGATTCATTTTTAACTATAAGATAACCTAAATATCGCACTGATAAAAAGTATATATCAAACAATTAGTCGAAGCTGGATAGATATTTTTAGAACAGATTTTTTCTCGTTCGCTCTCGGTATATAATAGAAGCGATGCGGTACCGTTTGCGGTCGTTTCGGGCCTAGGGCAATTAGGCCCGCGACCCGCGGGACTTCCCCGACGAGAGACACCTGTGGATCGACGAGGAGGCCGAGTGGGTGGTGATGAGGTGAACGAGGATGGAGACGTTCGTTCGGTGGAGGAACGAGAACGGGTGAGGTCGACGCCGATCCTCCGAACGAGTTTGAATTTTTGCAACATTTTCGCCGGAATTTCTATATTCATATTATTACGCTGAATCGAAACGATTGTTTCTAAATTTAGTGTTTCTTATTTCTCGACATTTTTCATTTCTCGAGAAACGAGAATTCTCACTTTCATCAAGAATTCTCAATTTCATCAAAAAAATCTCGAGAATTCTCGAGATTTTTCATTTCTCGAGAAACGAGAAATCTCAAGAATTCTCGACTTTTTTAATTTCTCGAGAAACGAGAATTCTCACTTTCATCGAGAATTCTCAATTTCATCAAAAAAAATCTCGGGAATTCTCGAGAATGTTTCTAATACTTCAATAAATTAAAATAATGGAAATTAAGATGATTTTAAAATACACAGACGTCTTAAAAATTCATTTTGAAGCAGTGCTTGAGAAAACATAATGCATTTATCGATTAGTTGCCCATTGAGTAAGTTTTTTAGTTATAAAATCATTTGCAATTGAAAAACTGCGTTTGTTTTCAGTATACGTGGGTCTTATCGTAAATAATGCATATTTAAGTTTCTGTAAATTATTTGTCTTTTTGCCTGTTGATTCGAATGGACTAAACTCTTTAACTAGAGACCGGTTATGACCGAAATTATTTTCGTGTTTGATTATCATCATCAGTATCTTCGTTTTCGTCTTCTTTCTTTATATAAATAACCATAAACACAGCTGAATGCAGTCCATGATTATAACAAAGTTGTTGATGTGCTGGTGACAATCTTCCGAATTTTTGCATAACAACAACACCGTCACTCATAACAGCCACAATATAATTTTCAAATGAAATATCAAAAGAATTCAATTTTACAGTGATAAGCTCTAAAATTTTTTCGACTGGACAACATCCATTTATAACTATCAAGCCGAGACTAGTCAGAATAATACGTAAATTTATATATTTAGGTTTACAAAATTGTTGTAGTTTTTATATTGAAAGAATTCCATGTATAATAGAATATAAAATATTAGAATAATTTTACCATAACTTACTTTTTCGAGAATTCTCGAGAAAAAAAACTATTTCTATATAAGAAACCATTGAAAATTTAAAAATATATATGAAATTTTTATTATACTTTGATAAAATTTCTCTTCGAACTACTTATCATCAGCACACTTTCGCGTCATAAAAACGGCATCACCAAAGCCCCGCACATCGCACCATCGAACTCGCGCATTCCGCAAACCCACCCCAATCCAAAATCACACCGTCAGTACTACAATTTATTACAAAAACAAAACAAAAACCCGAAAGATTGACGTTCTCTGGCGCCGTTCGGTACGTACGTGCGAACTTGCCACGGCGCAAGGACGGCCGGTGCGGTGCGCTCACGTACCAGATACATTCCGGTCTGTTATATCACACACCACACCACTTCTTCGACGGCAATGCCGGCTTCCGAGACCGGATTGGTATTAGTATGGTATCTTAAGTCCACACTTTCGATGCGTAAATCGTCACTAGTCGTTGGCCGTTCGAAAACGCGCGGAGGTCGGCGGATGAGCGCTATGGTGCAATACACAAAAATTCAACACGATCGCTAATCATTCCATATGGATATATTATATATATATACAATAACACTGCAATCAATAAATTTAAAATATAAATTAAATCAAAGTCCAAAAATTGAGCGATTTCGCAACCTTTAACACGGCTCGAACTCGAAATCTACAAGAACCACGTGACATATGTAGGCGCGAACTGACATTGCGCACCCAAAGCGTGGATTCTGAACACACACACGCTTTATATACACATAGTAAAGTGTCGAGAACAGCAGTGCTACGTCGACCGCGAACGAACGGCCGAGACCGAAATAGAAGCGAAAACCGCGCAAGAATTCGGACCAGACGGCCGGCCGAGACTTCGAAAGTCGCACCGAGCGAAATGGTCGATTCGCGTATCGTATATGATGCACAAAATGATTCGTATAATTAATATGATCGTGTAGGATGTTAGCGCCGATTGGACTCGGGCAACGGAGTCGCCGTTGACCGGTTTTCTGGCGATGTTGATGTTCGGCGGTAGTCGGCCGATCGAGGTTGTGTACGGAAAGTTGTATAATCCGGTCGGTTTCTTGGTATTTTGGTCAATTTGTAATGATCCGGTGATACGATCGGAAAATGTACAGTGAATCCACCTATAACGCCGCCCTATATCGTTCAAATGCGTTCAAATTGAAAAAAAATTCAAATTCATTTGAAACAAGCAGTTAATACGTGAAAATGTCAAAAAAAAATTGAAATCGATAAACCTTAACCCCTATAATGTAGAATCTATCTTGACGTTTTAGGTGGGGTTTACTGTATAGGTCAATTAAAATAAATCTTTTTCTTAGAATCGAATATAAAATTTTTGTTGTGTAGTCATAAATTATGTGCATTTAAATGCAATTAATCAATGAGATAAAAAATATATCGAGTCATTTCTAAAGCACGGTTGAATCGAAAAAAAAAAACAAATGATAACGAATATCAAAAGAAAAACAGCATCTATCTGTTGTAAGAGTGATTATACATAAAAAATGAGGAAAAATTTTCAAAAATATAATCTAATAATCAAATCGTCGGAAGTAAATAACAAAGCGATCAAAATTAACAAACAATCCAGACATTTTTATCACGAAACAGAACGACGCGGTGAATCACCACCATTGCTTTTTATCAGCAAATCCGCGATACCGAAACGGGATTTTTCCCGCCGTCGTCTGCGCATAGCACATTCTGAGAACACTCGAAAAAAAAATCGAAAACACCAGCTTCCGACAAACACTTCCAAGAAATTATAGTCAACAAGTGACGTCAACAATCAAACCTGATTCGTCCCGTAGAACGTAGAATGTGTCAGTGGGCATTCGTAAACAATGCGTACGACGTTCACAACAATCCGAGGCATTCTTTGATCAATCACACGTTCGTATAACGATCGTATCGAAAGTGAAGTATCCGAAACCGATCGAGCACACAAGCTTTTCGCGGTGCTTTAATTATTTTAATAATCCGATCCGTTATCGCTCAATTTAACCGGGAAAACGCACGCTAGATCGTAGAGATCGAATCGAGGCAAAAATCTCTTTTAAACGCACCCACTTTCTCTGGTGCGAAACACGATCGGTAATTTATGCACATGTAAAACGCGAGGTGTTCTCGCGTGCGAAAGAAATGACCGAAACGTGTAAGTGTGCGTATTTTTTTCGAAAAACGCTCGAGAAATTTAAATAAGGGCACATCGAGTATATGGAGATGACTCGTTATAAGACCGCGATCCATATTCCGCTTCGGATTAGAATTTTTCTAGATCGAATCGAAAATCGAATGGAAAGTTACCGCGGTAGGTTCTAGAAATTGTTTTATGTAACCGCTATCGTTTTTGTGACCGAATAATTGTAGTAACATAGAGAATTCAGTATCATAAAATAATTAAGATAAAATTTAAAACTAATCATATTATAGCTATTTGAATAATTTTTAAAATTTCGCAGGAATTTTATCCAATTACAAATTAATAATTTTGATGACCAAAGTAATTATCAATTTACGAAAAGTGTTTTATGTGTATATAACGTATTCGAAACTCATTATTTCAGAAACCTTATTTGATAGCAACTGCTAACAACACGGTAATGCACTGACAAAAGTAGTCATTGCTCCGATGACCTAAGGACTTTTGGGTATTTTGAACCTATTGTCACTCGAAACGAATTTTTATCGCCAATCTGTAACGAAAACCCCTGAACACATTCGTTCTTATCTAAATTTATAGAAAAAAAGTAAACAATTGGCTTTAACAGACTTGACATCGAACGTTGCCCGTCGATTTATAAATAGAAAAAAAAAGACCGAACACTACAATTTTAAACTCTCGCCACTACAAAATTGATACGACAAATCGTAAATAGTAACGATATAAATAGAGGTCAATACGGCAAGGTGATAGAAACGTGATATTGCAACAAAATCGCCGCCTCGAGAATTCGTACAGCATTGCTGACATTTTGCAAACATAAACAAACACTTCGCATATACGCTGAAATCAAACGATGCGCTTCATCGAAATCCGATCCAACAATCGATATTTTATATAAATCGGGCACAATCGAACTCTGGACATGCAAAAATCCTGCAAAATCAACTGACAACTTTCTCGAAATTTACCTTCCATCCTGCCGAAGAGTTGCTGTCGCCTTTATCCTTGAAATAGGGCACGTTCTGCACCATCCACTCGTAGATCTGCGACAGCGTGAGACGACTATCCTGAGAGGAAGTTATTGCCTGTGTTATCAGGTCAGCATAGGACAAATTGCCCCATGCGTTTCTGCGCGAAGAGTTCTTCTTCGAAGCGACGGACGCCGGAGAAGGAGTCGCAACACCTATTGATACAATAAAAATAGGTTACATTATTTTTATCTGATTGTGACGGTTTCGGTAATCGTTCAAAGTAGAATGAACTCGGAAAGTTAACCGCAACGTTAGTCATATGGTGTATTAATATATTTTATGTATGTACAGTGGTCGAAATGTATAATGATAAAAACCGCTGATTGAATCACGTTGTCGAATGTGTAAAAGATGACTTTTATCTATATAAATAAATTTTAATTAATGTTGTAAAATTATTAAATAATGAGTAATACGATCGAAATCATTTTTATTATTTATACTATATTATACTGGTCTTTCCATGTTAGTATGAATGAATGAAATCAATCATCCACACAAACTAATGCATACAGATATTGCAATTTACATACTTGTAGAATTTCAATTAATGATTTATTTAAAAATACGACTTATAAAGAAGATATAGTATAAAACGTGATAGCTTCAAATAAAAACAAAACTAGTTGTAAATATAATAAAATCCAAACAACATACGATGAAAAGTTGAAGGAAACATTGATAATACTCTTCTATTATAAAAATAGGAATTTTCAATTTTGGAAAAATACTGGAACTGACAAGTCGGCTATCCCATGTGTGGACTGGTGGATTTCAAATTAAAAAAATATAACTTTATATCTATTTATTGATAATATGAGAAAAATAATGCTGGATACAAACTGATTTCATATTGGGTGCAACAGGCTTTTTATACGATACTACAATATGAATACGAGTACATCTTTCTTTCGAAGAAACGCATGATACGGTGACGTACGTGTAGATAAATTACGTGTTTTCGGGTTCTTTTTGTTTATAAAACGCACATGATTCGGAATTTATCAATGGTCATAAAATGGACAAGAATATATGATGAAATACATTAGAAATTTTTCAATATGGTACCTAACACGAACGAAACATATCTCGATACTATACACGAGGCAATTTTTTAATGATATACATATTCATAATTGGAACCAAAATCATATTTTCAAATTTGAAACTAAAACATATTTTCAAATTTGACCGGATCCAGCAACAAAGAGTTTATCGATATTTCTGATTGCTAAATTAATTATGTCTATATGAACAGATATCAGCGAAAACTGTACGTTCGCAACATTATGTATACTGATACTTACACTTTGGCCCAAGTTTTTAAAAAATCTGAAAAAAATTACATGCATGTAAATTATTTTTGCGATTCGTCTAAAAAATCAATATAATCGATCGCATGCAAATATTTTCATATAGATGACGTCAAACGATGCCAACTAGCAACCCGTGTATTGAAGGAAACACTGAACATATATAAACACACGACCACAACCATGGTTCATCGATAATACGATATCTCATGAAAATAAATATTATTTCACGATACGGAAGACTTCGAATTGCAAATTATTAAATGATCCATTTGAACGTACTTGACTCGATCGAGGCTATTTTCGACTATCGCCAAAGCGAACGGCATTAAATTTTGTATTGAAAATCAAGAGTGAAAACATACATACGTTAAATTTTAAAGCAATCGAAAAATTGCTTTAAAAACATCTAATTTGTTATGTGAATTGAGTTATCGCCATACGGACAGCGATGACCGAGTGACTGAATACATCTTATTCAAATTCACACGTTTTTATTGATAAAAAAATGTAATGGAACTGTTTTGACGTCAATGATTTTACTGCTTTGCGTTATTTTAAATACATACTTTTTTCAGAATAATTCACACACAATAAATTTATATGATTATCACGCAGAGTGTTAAAAATTCAATCACACATTGCCACTGTTGCTTGTTTATATTTGCTCAATAATTAATATTAAAAGTTTGCGAAAAGGAAAGGAAAAAAAAAACGAAATAAAAAGTGGCAAAAAATTATGATTACGTAATCTAATTACCGAATTTTCAAGCACATTAATTAAAAAGATACCACATGTGTATTATGTATGTTCATGATACGTTATCAGTACTCACTTGTATATTTTATCGTTTTCTTATGTGCAAATTTGTGATGTTTTTAAACAATTCCATGGAAAAAAATGATTCCGTGAAAATCACTAAAAATCTCAAATCGCAACTTATTATCAAAATTTATCGCAATTATACGCTTGCTATTTCCCATAGACATAATGTACAGGGAATTGAGATACACCAATATGTCGAATAAGACACGTTAATAGCTTTTCACAGAAACATCAAATATAGTTATGTAAGTTCAATCTAAACTACACACGTATGATCACATTTAGAGCAATAAATTAAAATCATATTAAACTATTCTCAAGAAATAACCTCATGATTCATCTAAGTCAAAATGATAAAATTCAAAATTCAATACTAAAAAATAAGATTGATTCATACATGTTTCATCATATTAAATTCACTATAAGATAAGAGTTATGTTTGAAAAAAATTTTTTAACTACGTAGGAATGGTGAGAAAAAAGAAGTTTATGATTAAATGTTTGAGACCATTCTTCTGAGATCAAAGACACGAATTTACATCTACCCATTAACCAAATCAACTACGATAATCAACGAAAATCAGCGAAATACAAAATAAAAATATTGATCGAACCAAAATTGAAAATTTCGCAAACCGCAGACTCTACGAAGAATTTCGACTCCGACCCGACGTGATGAACTTCCCGACATTTCGCGCGCATAATTAATTCGAAACCCGATGAATATTCATATCGTACAAGCAAAAAAGCCAGAAACAATGGTATATAAAACGCACATTATACGATTATACACGAAACGAGCGAATATTTCTCCGTTGGCGAACGCGTGGCTCTATGCCAGTTCCGAGAGTTAAAAACGAAGCGCCAGATTTCGAATAGTAAATCGTTCGGGGATTTTTTTACACTCTCCTAACGTTAATTTTGTACGGATTCAATTAAAGCGGATTAATCGACCGATATCCGAAATTACAATAATTGAAAAATATATTTTCGTATCGTGAGATAACGCCGTTTCGACCTTAGCGAAGAAAAATGGTGTGATCCGATACATTGTGTACCTGTTAAACAAATCTGTCTATTATTTTAATGTTTACATTGATATTTTTGTGTTTGCACATTCAATATCTGGTAAGATAAGGGAATGAACGTTTATGTAATTTTGAAAACGATCGTGCAAATACTATTTGTTGATGAACTCATTCATAGGTACGACATCTATAAAATCTATATAATTTTATTTTAAATAATTCAACCGCTTCAACCTATTATTTAACATCGTATACTATTATCAATAGAATAATATAATCAAATTTGATTATAATGCATTTTTACACGAATTTAATACCATTGTAATTATAAAAAAAAAACAATACAAGCACGTACGTTTCTATAACACATACATTACGAATTCAATATTGAAGAAATGCAATAAATTATACAACTAACACGTTCACCCATTCTGCAAAATTTACTAAACATTGCAGTGGGTAGGCAAAAATGACGAAACAAACCAAAATTCCACAACCAGAAAGGCGCCAACATATCAACGCGAAATATTATGACAATAAACTATTCAAAAACCAAATGGTTTTCTATCAAAATCAAACCGCCAAAAGTATCGTCGAACCGGTTCGGTTCGCGCAAATTCGCGCGAAAAATAATAGTTTTCTCGTCGGAAATTTGCATAAGTGTCTGTGTGTTTGTTGAAAACGTTCGGGCCGATTGACATGTGTCAAAAATTCGTTCGTTCCGTTAAAAACACTTGCAAAACGAGAATGCGAAAACGTCGCGTAGAAATTTCGAGTGCCGAGTGAGTGTACGGAGCGTGCTCGGTACATTTGCACTGCGCGTACAATCGCGGATAAAGAATCGATTCGCGTTGCTCGAAATCTCTATGATTTTTTTTTGAACACGTGCAGAAATTTGATTTGGATTTGCGATTGACGTGAGCGTTTTTAATGGATTTCGAGTCGGTTTTTTTATGATTTGTACCGAAAAGATTGAATTGCACAAATTCCATTATGATAAAATCGTTGATATTGTTTCGGAAAATTTTGCATAATTTGAGGGTATGCGAAATTATGAATTTCATATTAGATAGCTCTTGATGATTTGCTAGATGAAGGGCTCGACAGTAAATATTTCTAAGCGCCAAAATTATAAAATTAAGTTTCTTTTATTTACTACAAAAATTAGTACTTTTACTACAAAAATTAATTAAAAAATCCACATTCTCTCAAAAGGTAACTATGTCGGGTTACTCCTAGTTTTATTTGCATCTAAATACATGTAAACTGTTTTTTTAAAACTATTTTTCTTAATACATATCTATAAAAGTGACAAATGTCGCTTAGCACTATATGCTGTCGAGTGTCTCAAATGATTCTTTTTTATATCTAATTCATGAAACTTTTTAAAATTTGAAAATATTACAAAATACGAATTCAAGTTTCGAGTGTTGAAAAAAATTATGATTATAATAAAATCGTAGAACGAGAATTTTCAGAAAAGACATAAAGATAATTAATTAATAACGAGATGGTTTCGTCGCGATTTTCCTCGTTCATTTTGTAAATTTTCCGTGAAGACATTAGAAAATTTTCGAATCGGTTTTAATTTTTATTTATCGAGGATGACGAATTTTCAATTGAACTGCGTACCAAGGAAAAAGGTATGATGAAAATTCGGAAAAATCTAACATGAAAATTAACACGAGTATAAAATTTTTTTTTGAATCACGGAAAATTTAAAGCTAAATTGTTCCGTAAAAAAAAACTACGTATAAGTCGTCGAATCGTTTTCAATTTTCCGCCAATTTCCGCGCATTTCCCGCCCGAATCCGCGCGTCAGTCTCCCCAACCGAAAAACCCGCCGCGTCTTCCCGAGCGCGGACCCGCGACATTCCCGAAAACACGAAAAACAGAGATCGCACATTTCGACTACGCAGCATCGCGCCGCAACAGATAACACGCAGCGCGCCAACACAAACGACCGCGACACACGCATACCACCGCACGGCCGCGCGCGGCCGAAATACATACATGCATAATGACAACAAACACGTAGCGCGAGAACTGCGCACAAACCGCGCCGCGAAAAACCCGTTCTGTTTACGTCCCCGACCACGTGACCGTTGCGAGTTTTCCACGTGGAAAACGTCGGCGGCGCGTTGGCGGCCCTGCGCGCTCGGCGGCTCGGTTCGATTTCAAAACGTCAAACTCGCGTGTTACATAGCACTGACCCATGCCGGAGAGTTGATGCTGCGAGCACTTGTTGGATCCGGCGTCGTCTTGGGGCTCCACGTAATTGTCGGGCCTGGGGAGGGGCCACGTGTTGGACCTGGCCCTGACTTGGGGCTCGAAGCCGGCGTCGGAAGGCATTTCGGCTAACAGGTCGTCGCCGGACGTCGGCGTCGGCCACAGGCCCGCGCCCTGCATGTCCATGGCGAGGGCGCACGCTCCGAAATATATATTAAAAAAAAAGCAGTCGAGAGCGCGCGGGTTCGAACTGTGCTGGCGAATTGCGCGGGCAAGGGCTACGCGGCGCGTGACGTGCGGCGCGGTTCGGTGCAAATTGACGTGCACGTACTACAGTCGCGAGGTGCGCGCTCGCACTGGCGGCAATAGCGCGGCGAACGGCCCCCCCCCCGCGCGCGGGCGGGGAGCGGCGCCGCGGCTGGCTCCGCCCACGACGTTTGAATTTCGCGCGCTACGCGTGCGCAGTGCGCGCCCGGTTTGGCGCGAGCGTCTGGCGCGAGTCTGGTCGGTTTCGGCGGTTCGGCGGTTCGGGTGATCATTGTTTGTAGTGTATTAGTGTATAGTCCCGATTTCAATGACATCGGCTGCGAATTGATAACCGTACTATTGCGTAATAAAATAAAAATTTAATATTATATATTTATGCAAAATTATTTTATAGCCGTGCCGTTGCGAAATGTCACCAGAATGTAAGAGTCGCGAGCGTCATCGACACAGATACACAGACAGACAGACACACACAGAAATCCGCTATTATATATAGGGGATAGTATATATGCCCGATGTTAATGACATCGGCTGCGAATTGATAACCATACTATTGCGTAATAAAATAAAAATTTAATATTATATATTTATGCAAAATTATTTTATAGCCGTGCCGTTGCGTGATGTAATAAAATAAAAGTTGAATATATGCAAACTTATTTTATAACCGTGCCCTTGCGAAATGTCACCAGAATGTAAGAGTCGCGAGCATCATCGACACAGATACACAGAAATCCACTATTATATATAGGGGATAGTATATATGCCCGATGTTAATGACATCGGCTGTGAATTGATAACCGTACTATTGCGTAATAAAATAAAAATTGAATATGTTCATGCAAAATTATTTTATAGCCGTGCCGTTGCGTGATGTAATAAAATAAAAATTGAATATGTTTATGCAAATTTATTTTATAACCGTGCCCTTGCGAAATGTCTCCAGAATTTAAGAGTCGCGAGCGTCATCAACACAGATACACAGACAGACGGACACACAGAAATCCGCCATTATATAGGGGATAGTGGATAGGGGATGAATTGATAACCATACTGTTACGTAATAAAATAAAAATTTAATATTATATATTTATGCAAAATTATTTTATAACCATGCCCTTGCGAAATGTCTCCAGAATGCAAGAGTCGCGAGCGTCATCGACACAGATACACAGACAGACAGACATAATAGAGATTAGGATGAATTTCAAAGTCATAAAAAGTTTGGAAATGAAATCCAGATATTGCTGGAATTAACTCTGAACATTAAAGCAAACCTATTTGAACGAAACGAACATATTTCCAAATAAATACATTTTTGTTTATAGTCGAGAGATGGTGTTAAATTTGACTATATATACATCCGCGCTAGCGTGGGAGCAGTCCAAAACGGTTGGATCAAAATTTCCGCGCTAATGCGGGACCGGTCCTTAAGGGGTTGATTATGTTGGCAACACTGCATACTCACATAGTCCGCCGTTTGTAAAATGTTCACCTTTTTTTTCTTAATTTTATGGAATAAACTTATAGTATGTTAAAAGTAAGGATTGAATGATGATATATTTACACAGTGTAAAAAGAGGATTGAGCTGTACTTAATGATAGAAAAAAATATTTATTTAATTTTTTTTATTTAAAATTTATTTCTGAAGTGCGCACGGTGATCGACAATAGACGCAAGTCATCGTATTCTTGATTAAATGATGGCTTGGGCACCATTCGAGTGCAGATTCTTTATGACAAGTGTTTAACACTAATGTATTAGTTATACACCAATCTTTTGTGCCGTTTCAGTCAGCACATGATCAACGATTTTTATCGCTCACCGTTGTCTTCCTGGCATTTTAGCATTTGGGAATTTGTAATAAAAGCCGAATTCAGAGTAAATCAAGTCCAAATCAAACAGAAAAACAGAAGATAGAAACGTGATCGAAAGGTAGGCTAAGCGTGGTATAGAAACTAACACCTTTACCGTCAGTTTTTGTAAGCATACGGTTTTTTTTTTTTTAATATATTTTTTGGAATATTTGGAAGTCGATTTTTGTAAGCGTCCAGTTTTTTTAAGCTCGCAGTTGAAACGAAAATCGAAATCCGGTACCAAACCTAAATATATTTTTTGTTGAAACTTAACCGAAAACCGGAACGAAAAAAATTTCGGTTCGAAGCCCAATGAAAACATAACCATCTTCCCTGAGGAGGAGTAAAAAAATACACCTAGATTTTTCCATGTTAACGCATTATTTAAAATAAAAAATGCGTATATTTGTATCTAAATCGTTAATTATAAGCGTAAACAACAAATATTTAGTATTTTAAAGCACCGTAGGGCATTTTGATGTACGTAATGGGTTAAATAATCCGATTAATTATCAAGTTATCGTGAAAATTGTGAACATGGAGTTTTCGTCATAGCCGCTCAGTACAAGGAAAATTAACACCTTATATGACTACTTTTTCCCTAAATTTTTTATTGATAAATTTGAATAAAAATCCATTGCATGTGCTTAAATTACCCTAACTCTCCTAACTTACTCCTAAGTCTGGTAGGAATAGTGTTAAAATTTAATATAATATTATACTTCACGCATAACAAGAACAAAAATATACATTTTTTTTGACAAATTTCGAGCATAGTAAGAAGGTTTTAATTGTTAACTTTTAACCATATATAATTTATAAGCCACGAGTGGCGAGATTGCGTTGTTAGGATGAACAAACAAGATTTTTTTTGAAATTTTTCACTCGTGTGTGGAAAATATTGAGCATTACAAATATGTAATGTTTTGAAAAATAATGATACGCACTTGTATATGTTTCTGATTTATATTCATTCCGTCAATTTCTTCGCCACCATTTGGTTGTAAAATCTGTTTCATATTCTTATTGACAAAATTTTCATCACCTACGAATTTGAATATTTGATCCTTTCTAAGTTTTCTTTTGAGAATAGAAAAATAATGCCAGATCAATTTAATAATAAGACGAATTGTATGTAATATTACTTACGATATGTCACAATTGTAATAGATTTCACATCTTCAAAAAATTCCCAAAATACTTAAAAATTGAAATAATTATTATGTTTATTGACCATTGCGACAAACTGTTATAAAATGATGGTATATTAGTATATGATTGTATTTATTTAATGTAAATAAATATTAATACGTTCCTATTTCAACTATTGTATTATACTCTGAAATATAATACTTTTAGGCAAATTAAATTTCCGAATTATATAAACCGATGGGTAAACATAACGATCATTATGTGCAAATACATATCCATAAAAACGTTTTACGTGAGAAAAGAAAGAATAGGCGTACGATTAGAATTGATTTAATTATCTTAGTTCCCTAAAAGGAGGATCTTTTCGAAGATTTAGTGTTATCAAGTGATGAAATTCTCACGGAATTTTTCCACCAGTTAAACCGCTTCTCTATCTACAAAACGACCCCTTACTATATTAAATACGCATATACAACGAATTCACATATTTCATATTAAACTGATTTGATATTATTATGAATTATACATCCAATAAGAATCTTATCGTATCACTGAAAACAGAACGGATTTTTCGTTATTTTAAGTAGCCACTCGAATAATTTCAAATTCCCATGAGATCATAAGCAATCACGTATTACATTTTGATTTTATCTGAAATTTAAAGTTCATTAACTTATTTATAAAACATACCAATTATCCATAACATATAATTTCATCGAACGAAAGGGAAAACCGACAATTTTCAACACCTCTTCTCCTAGTGATTAGTTGTTCTTGGTTTCACCTGTAATAAACCGATCTTCGACGACCCTTACTTTACCTTGGAGCAATTTACAAGTGGCGAAGAGCTATTTTAGACACTAGAACCGAATTCAACGAGGATTTATTCTGTGTGTATTTGCACAGCTGGCCCGTGGGCTGTACTTGTGTGAAAAGTACTCACTTTTAGTCATATGTATTCTTAAATAGAATTGAAACTCGCAATTTCAACTGATTATTAAAATATTATTATTTTAATCATCCATTTTGTTATTTCTTTCACCGAAAAATATAAATCGTTTTGATTATGATTCGTTATGCCGTTTATAATCATTTGATGTGTCAAATCAAAATAGTCGGTTTAAATTCGTTACTGTCCATATCTGCAATAACGTAGTATTTTGATAGTCTTATCTTGTATTTATTTACATTTTTTTTTCTGGAACCCCTTTCGATAAAAATTTATGGTGTCTTTGAAACCCAACACGGCTTGTTCAAATAAATAGTTCATAGTAAATAGCATAGCAATTTTTACTACGCATCATATGCGAATATTTATAATAGTATAGATATAAATTGACTTATATCAAATTTTTTTTATTGATATCGATGAATACAATTTTTATTTCTAAAAAAATATTGTTCACAGTTTGAAATATAATATTAAAAATGAATCATTAATCTATTATATATAAGAATTTATAATATATTTCTGGAAAATATTTATCAAAACGACCAACTCATAGGTGAAATATGAAAGGAACATAACGCTTCATATTTAGTTGCAAGAAAACTGCAGCAGAACCGAAACAGCCAAACTTTACGCATCGGACACTAAATAAATTCCCGTTTTCGGACACTTTGCACATTCTTGCGATAGCAAAAATCGGCGGATTCAATTAATTTTCCACGGCGACATCTCAGCGAGCGTCGCCGGCAGTGCACCGAGCGAATTTTCCGAGCCGGAAAATGTTCGCAAGTTTTCCGCGCGCTCGCATAAAAGCGAATTGCGCAAAAGTGCCATTACACGTACGAGGCCAGATTCCGCGCGTCCTTTATTGTTAAGCAGGATTATAAAGTGGAGCGATATCTGTAAAAAAGATGACTGGGCAATAGATAAGATGTATTTTCATCGTTAGATTCTTTCGTCGCGTGTGTGTGGGCGTGCATGTGTGTGGCAATCGCCGAGATTCTTTTTATGACTTTCGCAAAGATCAAATTGATACTGATACAATCGCGAATGTGAGCTCCCTTTTTCTACCTATACTCTCAGATGTGTTCAATCTGGATAATTCGTTTTTTTTTACGTTGGTTCCTGAAATTTTTTTCTATAAAAATTTCTTTAATTAGAAATTGGCGTGTTTTTCAAAAAAATTGTCCTGATTTGAATCGATTCATTGTGAAATTATAAGTTTAACTAAAATGTATTGATACCGATAATTCTTAATTTTTTGGAAAAATTTTCTACATTTTCATAAAAATAATTAAGTTTTTAATGTTTTCAATAATAACTGAAAGTGTTTTTTAAAAAAAAATATTTTTACGGCCTTAATTATTATATTTTTCCATGCCATTTTCTAAAATTATTTATATGGCTGATGTTCTTGAAAAATCGAAAATATTATCGCGAAATATATAAGATAACGATTATTGGAGGCACATGTTGGTTTTATCTGATAAAACTTAACATAATCATAATTTTCCCAAAAGAGCTTTTGTAAAATATTTGAAAATTTAATAATTTAATCGATCTGGCATAATATTATAAATATATTTATGTAATTTATATGATTTATTTCATTTTAAGATAAATTTATATTATACTTATTTCAAAAGCATAAAATATTCCATTACTTTCGAATTAATGAACATGATGAGAATTGTAAATATTGAGTAATTTCAGATCATATTAAATTTTATCACCTTGATATGATACGAAATCATAAATCTTCCTTTACCAATTTAGTTAAACATAAATATTAAAACCGAACATATTGGATTAGTGCAAATTCCTTTCACTCATTCATTAGTCTATTATGAAATATTTCACATACGGACTAATAAGCTCTTTACCCACATATTATTACTGACCAATCTCAATAAAATTAATCAAATTATATTCCATCGAAATCACTGACCTTGATAAATTAAGCTTTCGAAACAGCCTTATTGAATTTAATATATTCAAGTATTTTAATATTTCCTGACGGCCAATTAAGTACGTTAATAAAAGCTATTAATAGAAGCTATGGAAATTTTTCTTGATCGTTAAATAACGCACCATTTAGCGTAACGATGCTTATATATTTTAAAAATAAACAAATATTGCAATGTATATATTTTTTTAATTTCAAGTTATTTCGCAGGATTACGGACCGTATCTTGGTAAGGCCTGTTCGCATTTAGACACAATATGCCCATAGTTGGTCGTAAAGTTCTCTCGTATTTCTTCTACACTAGGGGATTATATTAGTGAACTATAATATTGGTTGAAAAAAAAAACGTGTCCTAGAATAGAGCTGCTCACTGTTTCGGATCAATCTATGTAATTCCTACCGTTGAATTTTATGTACTTTTTACAGGAATATTACTGAAGTCGTTAAATCTGATAAAACGCCTGTATAATCATTGGAAACATTGCATTTTTTTATTGTTATACTTATCGATGTTATTATAGTGTAAAAATATTTCATTTTATATTTCAAAAATTATTAAAACTGTCGCTTTATAAAAATTGTAAGTTCATAAAATTCTGAATTACACTTTTGATCCACTTATCCAACATCCCCGATTTACGAAAAACAACAATTACAAAACAATATCAACAAAACCGATCGAAGACGTTTCGTTTTATGCATCCATAAGAAAATCGTCACCGTAAAATCACCACGTTCAAAGTTATACAATAAAACGAAAACTCTATTTTTTCCATACTTAAATACAGGGTGTCCCATAAATCTCAAACTCGATTCACCACAATAGATAAAATAAAACGAATACATCACCCCCTTCTTATCACATCATCTTTTTCAATGTTAAATTCAAAAACCAGCACATCAACAACCAAACCCAAACTGAAAATGAAACATGAAAAGAGTCGGCGCTCTCGCGGATACATCTCTTTGTCGTTTTCCCGCTCTCTTGCCATTCGGAAAATGTCCGGAAGCGACATTAGCCTCGGCTCCGAGCTTAGCAGTTTTCCAACTAGTTTTCCCCGAAGTAAAACCGTCGACTATTTAACTTGATATCGGATAACTTGCCCAATCGCCAAATTGGCTCTGCTCCCCGCCCACGGTGGTGGTGCGTATGTGTTATGTGTACCCACCTCGCGATGTCACCCATCAACCGGAATTTACTTTTATTGTTACTATCTTGTTCCACATTACCGGAATTGTGTTATCGGAAGCCGGAGGTGCGCCTCCACACTCCCTCGGTTCGATCTTGATATACGTATAATTGTGTTAACCGTTCGGTTCCGGTGGGGTGGTGGATTGATTTGTGGTTTTTTTCGCTTAATTTTTTCATGTATTTTAAAGAGTAATATCAATGCTATCGTTTGAAGATATGATTGTTATTATGAATATAATAACTGATGAATTAATTATCACAAAATATAACTTATTTTTCAAACAACTTTATTTTATCCAAATCAAAAGTGTCACACAAAATTTTAAAACAATTTTAAATTGAAGCTCAATTGGTGTATATAACTTAAACATGGTTTTGAAATAGCGCGGTTGAATAAAATGAACCGATTATTTTTTACGTTGTTTTTTTTTTATTTAACAGGGTGAAAAAAATATTAAAAAAAATGTATTATTATGCCATAATGATAAGATCCGGACTAAGCCAGAATACAATTGTAGTTATTAAATAAAAATTTACGATATTATTTGATGACTTCTTATGACCAAATTTTGCCAGATTACACATTTCTTTATAAAGTGCACCCAATCATCTTTTTACATGTTTTCGAAATAATATGGCTCATGGAAGAAGAATCAATTATTTTTTCATACAGTTTTTTCACTTTAACACGGTATATAAAAAAAGTTACATATTATGACACAATGGTAAGATTCCATATTCGGTGCGAGTCAATGTACTTTTATTATTGTTATTGTATGTAATTACAATTATTAATTAAAAAATTTCGATATTTTTTGATGATTTTATATGGCGAATTGTTTTCATATCACACATTTTTTTATAAAATACATTTGAACGGATATTCTATTTGAATATACTGATGGAAGCTATTTTAAATTTTCACCATATTTTTCTACATAGTTTTTTTACACGGTGGTCTCTGGAACGTATTCCCCGTATAAAAAAGTCTTGGGTGTACATATTTTTTAATTTACCAAATTTATATTTTCTTTACAACAGACTTCTTTCTGAAAATTTATCAAATTTTCATTTTCCTTACATATTTAAACAACAAACCCGTCTTCCCAAACCACAACACCATTCCTGATTCTACAACGACCAAATTGGGGTCTTCTACACCCAACATCGATCAACCACTGACCCTTACACCACCTGGAAGGTTATCGGCGATTTTATTTATACACGACGAACGTTTCTCCTTTCGGACGCCCGTCGAGCGATTTTTGCTCTCGATTTCTTCGCAAACTTTTTATATGTATTCGTCTCCTCGGAATGGGCACAGTGTATGTGCGCATAGTCTGAATACGTTTGCACTTTTGGGAAAAGTTGAAATTTACGGTCCCATCACACCGGTACGGTTTGTCGTTCCGCTGCTGAAACGGTCGTATAAAGTGCGCGTATGTGGGTCAATACGCTGAAATTATAAAAATGTATATTGTTTCAGCAGTTTCGGATTGTTCGTAAGATCATATGTGGGGGTGCGCTCCATGGATGGGAAATGTGTGATTGTTCGAATTTTGATTTGTTTAAGTGCTCGTGTGAATTATTTTATTTGTGATTTGGAATATTTAAATTTATGTTTTTTACCATTCGTAGTTGTTGATATGTTTTTTTTTATAATTCTGATTATTTTATTGTAAAATATAAATATGTTGAAAAAGTATGTACATTTTTGGTCACTATAATGGTTCCAAAATTGTACAATTAATTATACATTCAACAATTCAATTCAATATCCAATTTCAACACTATATATTCGTTTTTGATAATTTTCGAAATAATTATTGATCGCATGTACACGAACTTCACGTATCAGGTCCGTTCGCCTGCCGTCAAGTCGTCAGGCGTCGATTCAATAGGCACCAACCCGTCAAGGCTCAACTCGTGAAGGGTGAACTTGACAGTGGTCAAATCGTCAGGGTCAACCCAGCAAGTGTCAAACCATCAGGGGTCAAACCGTCAGAGGTAAACCGTCAGAGTTCAAATCGTCAGGGGTCAAACCGTCAGAGGTCAACCCATCAGGGGCCAACCTGTTAATCATATCAAACTGTTATACCTAATACAGACTGGCAGGACATCGTCTGTCGGCTTTAGCTAGTTTTCAATATATTATATTAGAAAGGTTAAAACATCACAATCTTTAAAATATAGATTGAAAATAGTAAGAAATAATCCAGACCATTTCGAATCGAATTTTTTGTAATATAATTCTCAAAAATCTTCTGGAAAGATTAAATTTTTATTTTGTTCATTAATGAATGGATCAAAACGGGACAAAGAATAAAAACGAACACGATTAAACGAAGCAAAAGATGAAAAAAAAAACGGGCCATAAAACTAAAATCAATTTATTTATTGAATAATATTTTTGAAATTGAAAAAAGATTAGATATTTTGCTGGGCAAATTCCTTCTGGCACAATCAAAATTTCAAAAATTTTCTTAGAAATCACTCCTTGCCAAATTATTTTAGATATAAATATTTCCAAACACTACATGTTGCTTAACTACAACGATTGTTGAAAACTGATACATCAAACATACCACAATCACTTAATTATTATTCTGTGCATCTTTTAATATAAACGAATCAAAAAAATATTCACTTTATAATCTCGCACAATCACTTTTAAGGACACTTCGTATTTACACTTGCGGTTTCCGTATCCGAGCTCAAATTCTGCATACAATCCGCGTCGCGCAACACTCAAAAGGATTCCCTCAATGTATTTGATAACTTTTAAGGTTACTCGAAATTCTCACACAGGAAAACCGTTGATCCAAGTGGAATTTCCTACGTTGAATTCGAGTACCATACGGTGGAATTCCAGCATTGAATAACCCGCTGTTGTGTAGTAGCGTTGAAATTATTTTTTCAGGCATCGGGTTCGGCGGTCTACTTTTGTCTCGTTTTGTAATCGAAACTGTCGTCGTGTTGAGGTGATTATTTTCAGATTCGTTTACGGGTTTTTTGAATGGGAATTCTTTCGGAGTCGATTCATTCTTCGGTTGAGGGGTGTGTTAGATTGGGGATGAGATAAGTTCGATGCATTGTGATTGTGTCAAAAATGGACGTGCCATGTTTCGGTTATTTTATATGATTTTGTATTATATAATAATATAAATATTTTTTTTTATAACAAAATATTTTTGAATAATCGATAACATTCGGCTCAAAAAAATTTTATGCAGTTCATTTTACTAATATGATATTGAAAAAATATTGCAAAATGTGTTCAATTGTCATGTGTTTAAGTGTCTGGTAGTTATTATAAATACACGCGTATACTATTTAATACTTTTCTCTTTCATAAAAAAAATTTTTAAAAGGAAATCCATCTAATTAAAAATGCTTTTTAACAAAATATTAAATTCATACATCGATTTGTATTTCTCCATTCTGGATGCATAAATTATTCAACAAATTTGTCATAAAAATGCATAATAAGTGCTTAAATTAAAATTTTTATTAAAATTAACCTAATTTGTGGACGTATAAAATAAAAATTTTCTTGAAATATGTAAAGAGATTTAATTTAACACTCAAAATTCATTTTTATCCATTGAAATACAAAATTTAAATAATTTACATAATTAAAATCAGTGATATAGTGCTAAAAAATATAATGCCGGAATATTTTTCCGGCATGTTCCTGCTCCACTACACCACTGCTTAAAGTACAGAATTAACCATTAACCATATAACATATCAAACTTTAAAAGTGTATCAAATTCTTCAGTTTTTGTTTAATTCCTATTATATAATTGGTTTGCCAGACATTTACGCAGATGTCACTTGCGCAAACGTCTACAAACTGTAGAGTTGCACAACGAGTTTCAGGCCGTACATTGTGATGTTAGGTCGTCGAGCGTCGCGTTTGATTGTTGGCTCTGGTTCGCGGAGTTTGCGCTATGGCAGAGGTGCCTCCTGTTGGTGACGATGGATTTTCACGATTTTACACTGAAGTTAGCATTAAAATGTTTAATTCTAATGCATTTAACACTCCCTGATGCTTCATTCTACAATTCTTTGTTTTATGGAATGTCAAAACATTAACATAACCTCAATATCAATAAATACTTATCGCTTTGTATTCTAGCCATTTGTTGCTTTATATATACGTAATTCGCGCCATAATATTCTTTCTTAAACGTTTTCATATTGCTCAGGTGAAAGAAATTGAAAAGAGAGATTCTGTATTGACACCCAAACAACAAATTGACAGATTGCTCCGACCTGGTTCGACATACTTCAATTTGAATCCTTTTGAGGTACTTCAAATTGATCCTAGTGCTTCAATCGAAGAAGTTAAAAAAACGTATAGGAAATATTCGATTCTGGTTCATCCTGATAAAAATCAGGTATGTAATACTTTTTTCATGATACAATATAAATTTAAACATTTTTATCAATTAATTGTATAAATTAAATTAGGATGATTCGGAACGTGCTCAACAAGCTTTCGAAATTATAAATAAAGCATGGAAAACACTTGAAAACGAAGAAACGCGGAAAAAATGTATGTACATAGTCGAAGAAGCTAAAGAGCGAACTGACCATATGGTTAGTATCAAATATAAATGTAAAGTAAATTTATTTCTTAATTGTTACTTAAATGCTAATGTTGTAGATTGAAGAGAAAAGAAAAAAGTTGCGCAAAGAAGGAAAAAATAACGAAGGCATTCCTGAAGATGATCCTGTAAAGTACAAACACGCTATATATGTCATGACAATGAAGGTATTTAAAATCTAATTATGATTATATGATTAAATTTTTGTTTTTTTGTTTTAATTATTTACATTTTTCTATAGTTATTTGCCGATATGGAAAGAAAACGTCAACATTTAGAAGTTAGAGATATGGAAGAACGCAAAAGAAAAAGAGAAGCTAAAATTGAAGAAGAAGAACAGGAATCTCTACAAAAAGAATGGGCAAAAAATTTCGAAGTACTTATTTCATATTTTCCACTTTCCCATTTTCAAGTATAAGTTATAAAAACTTGGCTAATTTATATCTTGTTATTTAATTTAGGAATCTCGTCAAACAAGAGTTGAAAGTTGGAAAAACTTCCAGGCCAGTGGATCCAAAGAAAAGAAACGGAAGAAAGTTATGGGATTCAAACCACCTAAACCAAAACCGGAATCGAGATAATAAACTCTTCGAAAATCCAGTTATTTGTTTATAAAGAAGATACAAAATCGAAGAGTTAATAGTCAAACAAATACTGTATTATAATTAGTGTGAATTGAATAATTCATGTGATTTTAAAAATTAGATCTTGGTGTTTATAACATTGCAAAATATTATTAGTTCATTCTTATTTCGAATTTTAACAAAAAAGTGATCATTTATAGTTCTATTACTTATATTTTCCGAGTTTTAATTATATATTTATAAATAGTGCATAAAAAGTATGAATGTTGGTGATCTTGTAAGTAAATTTATTACAATAAAAATTCCAAAAATATTTGATTTTATATATTACTTTCAATCTACATATTCAATAAAATGTTTACTTTTTTTTCATTTCCAATCTTTTAAAAAGGTTAAGAAATTGTATTAGCAACACATCTTCCAATATCGCCCATAATCTTTATGATATTTTTCACAAAATTGACAGCACTGCCTGAAGCACACATTGCTAACTTTGTCGGAAGAGTTTGAAAAGCAGTACTTGCTCTGATAACCTGTATTTATGTTGATAATTTTATTTATCACGTATTTTTTATTGAATTAAAATATTTGTCTTACCAGTGTCGTTCCAGTGCTTACTATTCTCACAATTGTGCCTACTGAATTTCTCAAGATGTTACTAGCACAAAATCCATATTCTATTACGTTATTGGTTACATTTTCACAGTTAATCAATCGACTAATAACACTTGATAATGTTTCTTTAGCAGTTTCAGTCAAATTTACAGTTGTTTTGATAATATCTACCAAATTTTTAATATTCGAGTTTCCACAAACAATCGTATTTTGTATTGTTGTATTCACAACTCTTTGAAAAATTACTCTTTGGTTCTTGAAAAATAAAATAAAACAAATATGTATATAGGTTTTAAATTCTCTTAATGCAATAATTGTATATAGAACTCAAGATTATATTCTACTTACGTAACTGCATTCAATGAATGTCATTCCTATTATTTGCGCCGAATTAGCTACCATTTCTATTGCGTTTTTTGTATTATCAAAAGATGTTGAAAATGAACCATTTAGATGTTGTAGCACATTATGTCTTTGTTGTTCTATGAATTGTAATGCTTTTACAATAGATTTTGTGAATATCGCACTTGCATTTCCTAAATTTTTTATAATCAACTCTATAAGTATTTTAACGAGTTCAAATACATTCATAGTTTCAATGTTTGAAATGGAAGTTCTTGATCGTGGTTCTAAAGCTGTTATTGAATCTTCCTTGGATTCTTCTGAATTATTCTTGAAAATACAATTTTACAAATAAAGGGTTCGCTAAAGTTGCGATGAAATTTATAATATCTTTTAATGAATACCTTTTGTGTATTATTTTCTTGATCATTGTCGATCGGTGACGCTACAACCTGTAGTTAAATAAGTGTTGAAATAGGTATTAAGCATATGATTTTGGTCTTATTGTTAAATATTAATTAGAAAATTAACATTCACTTACCCGATGAATGAATAGAAAAGCAAGTAGAATAATGTAGATTTTGCTCATTTTGAATTGAATCACTTTTGAAGATTGTTAGTATATTGCAATATTCTCTGAATTGAGAAACTGAAATAGTTTTAGCATTAGCATACTTATATACCTTTTGAAGACAAAACAAATTGTTTGTTTCCAGATAAGATTTTTTGTTAATTACGAAGAAAAACTAATCCTTGTTGACCTTTTTGATGTATTGTATAAGATATTTACATTAACAACGAATATTTACTGCTAAGTAATCATTACCTATGGTTCTTTGTTTTTTTTTTATTTTTTATTCTATAAATTCAAAGTTATAATTAAATGGTCCAATAAAATGTATCATGAATAATCAAACAATTATTTTGTTATAACTTTTAACAAATAAATTATTTATGTCCACAATTTTCTAATCATGTATGTAATTTTCATTAAAAAATGTATTTTTTCAGAGTGAATTTATTTTATGAAAACGGTGTTTGATCAAACATGCTGCTGAATCTGCTATTATTTGAGAAGCATTTTTAGCTGCGTTGGTTGCTGCGATTATTTTACAAGATGCTAATTTAATTTTTAAATTTTGCAGGTACATTATAGTGTCACTCATCTTTATGAAAAAAAATCATTTTTAAAAATCAATCTAAAATTTGGAAAAAATATGATATAACTGTAAAAGTACCATTCTTGTTATGTTGACACCCCAATTGGAATATTCTTGTCCAACATCAACTGCCAATTTAGATTTGCAAGCAGCAAATAGTGCAGGAAAAATTTTGTTGATTATTGTTCTGTTTGCAATTCTAGAACAATTTTTCAATCTTTGGATTGTATTTCTAGTTACAGTTGTGGCAATATTACAATTTGTACGAAGATTATTAATAATAGTGAAACCTTCTTCTAATATATCTAGTTTGCATTCTATGAGTGTTGCACTAGTATTGTTTATAGCTGAAGCTATTTTGTAAGATAGTACCTGTAAGTAAGTTTCTTATTTAATACTTATCATACTAAATTAATAGAAAATATATAAAAATGCAATACTTGGGCACATTCTGCAATAGAACTATATAAACTAAGAATTAATTTTTCACTCGGTCTAAATATATTTCTTATGCTGACACTGGTATTCAATCCAAATTTACCAGTTAATTTATTTGATATATCTAAAATTTCATGTGCAATAATATTAGCTTGACTTTGTACTTCTAACGATGTTTTTTCAGCGTTTGCAATAAGTTTCATAATAGACAAGCTTACTGTTTCATCTTGACTTAGAGGATTTATTTCACTATTATAATGATTAAATGGTAAATTTACATGATCAAAAAGGCATTGCATGCATCCCTAAAAAAAAAATTTGAAATAATTATTGTTGTATGAAAAAAAAGTTATATGTTAATACTAAATTTAATTAATTCACCATTGAAACAACGAACAATACCATATTAGGTAGAAATTTTGAAAGCTCCATTGCCGAGTGATTTTCAAAATAATCGCCTATCTCAGAAACTGCTTTTATATATTAGTTTGTTAAAATAAAAACACTCCCCCTTCACACAATTTCAATAAGAACATGCACAAGTTTCTTCATTATGTTCCATAGCATAAATGTTGATTTATTTTAGAAACAATGATGTTCTCGATACAAAAAACATGAGATCTCAATGAATATACATGAGTATTCTTAGGAAAGATTCGCATGACATTTGTTTTTCTTTCACATGCAAAACATATAATATAGAACAATTCGCCTTTTCCATATTATATTATTTAACCAATAACAAATATTTTAATTTCTTTTCAATTGATATTAGGTTTTTCACATTAAGAATTAAAAAAAAATAAAAATATTGAGATAATATATAAGAATAATTATTACATAAATATTTTGTACAACTAATAAAACAAATTATATTCTGATTTATTATTTATTCAACTACTTACATGTGTAAGAACATTAAAACTAAGTTCACATTTTTTTCTTACAATTTTACAAATAATTTTCTTAATCAGAATATATCAAATTTTATAGAATATCATATAATATTATACAAACGGGACATGTGATGAATTTTTATACAGATCCAGTCGAATTCGTATAGCATAGCGTTGCATTCGTAATTATCTGAGTAATACTTTCAGCTGCATTGATTGTTGCGTTCACTTTACAAATCACTAGATCAATTTTCAAGCTTTTCAGATATATTCCAGCTTCGGTAATCTGCAGAAAAATTAAATATAATGAATTTTATATGAATAATGACATATCGACAGAACATTATACTTACACTTCTTGTTATATTGATACCCAAATTTGCATATTCTTGTCCAGTGTTAACAGCCAATCTGAACTTACAAGCAAGTACTGTTGGTGAAATCAATCCAAATATTGTTCCGTTTGCCAATCTAGTACAATTTCCTAGTCCCTCAATTGCATTTCGAGCAATATTTGTGGCATTTTCACAATTCGAATGGAGGCTCTCTACAATAGCCAAACCTTGTTCTATTTTGTTCAGTTTGCACTCTATGAATTGTGCAATTGTTTCATTTATTGCTGAAGCTGTACTATTAGATAAAGCCTGTAAATTAATTTATAATTTTGGTCAACATTTTATTGATTTATATTGTAAATTTATTTTAATTTTTTTTACTTGAGAACAATTTGAATTAGAAAGATTTAGAAATAAAGTCCTTTGAATTAATTGTTCGCTAGGTCTGAATATTTCATTTATACTTTCAGTTACGTTTGCTCCAAATTCGTCAGAAAACCTATGATTTGTTTCTAATATTTCTTGTGCAATATCATTAGCCTGATAACGTACATTAATTGACGTGCTTCGAGCATCAGCAATGAGTTTTGAAATTGTTTCACTTACAGTTCTATCTTGATTATTTTGAGTATTAAATCCACCACCAAATGAAATAAATGGAAGATTTATAGAGCCGAATACACAATGCACATATTGCTGAAACAAACAACAGAACTAAAATTTGTGCACAAATTGATGCTATAGAAAATTTAACACTGAAAAATTCACCAATGAAATAACAGAAACGATAACTATGACAAGAAACCTAAACAACTCCATTTCGAACGATTTCTCGAGATAGCCGCCACTCATCCAAGAAATCACTTTTATATATTACTATTTTGAATAAAAATTCTTTACATATATAAATTCAATGGCAACTCACCATTACCATCTTCATTGTGCTCCATAATAATATAAACGTGGATTTATTTTGGAAACAATGGTGCTTGTATAACAACAGATTCCGATGAATATGTATTAGTGTTCTTTGATAGATTCTGCATACCATTGGTTTTTTTTTATTTACATGTGAAACAAAGGATAAGAAATAATTTATATGAAAAAATTGCAAATATTTACTTGTGATTGAAAAAATAATCAACAGCCATTCAGTTTTTCATACTTAAAAAATAATTTTCGTTTAAGCTTTTTCATGTACAATATAAAATTTCCAATTACATATAATCAAATGAAATTATATATCGATTATTTATAGACTGCCATAAAACTCATATGTCAAAAAAACAGCACAAATTTATACCTCTCAAATATTGAACAATGTATCATAACTTTTTTTATCGATTATTTAATGCGGTTAAACTTAAACCCGGTCACGAAAAATTTGTGTTAAGGTTCCTTCGACCAAATCCTGTTCGAATTCGAAAATCCTATCACAAAATTTTTTTTTGTATACGTTTTATCTGCACGCTTAATATCTGTTCGCATTTCGGTTTTGCAATAGATGACATCATTGTATAGTTTAGTATCTAACGCAGGTGAAAATTACGAAACGATGATATAATATAATATAATGTTTTCAACCGGAATGTTGAACCAGTCAATTAAATAGAATTAAATGTTAAATATTATCGAGAGACACATTAATAATTTTAAATGTTCCTAATATAACAAGTAGAAGGTACAATTTATCATTACTCTCGAAACGAAATTAAATTTTTCTTTAATTTATGCACCTATAAAACAAACGAGTTCATAAAACCACGCAATACTAAAAGTAGAACTTTTACGTTTTCAAATTATAATTGACAACTTATATCATTAGAATTGTGAATAAAATTTTATGTACAGAAATATACATATAGATTTTTTCAAACCAAATATTGATTAATTATATTTTCATTTATCTTTGAATATATGATAAATATAATATGATGATTTCAATTAATTTTTCCGCATTTTAATCACGATATTGTTTTTAATAAGAAATTATGCATCATCTACAGAAATAATACAATATAAAGAACATTCTTCATAGAGACGTGATGGAAAATTTGATTTATCTCCATCTTGAAACACGTTTAAATCGTGCTTCTGAAACTCTTACTAGGTATCCCGAGAATCACATAGAATGTTTAAAAATCATCAATATAAAAAATCTTTATGTAAAATTATATTTTTATTTTTATTTTATTCAAAATAAATTTTATTATTATACTATCCAATCAGGTTGATTATTTTGTTATTTTCATTAAAAATAATTGATCCATTCCGAAATCGTGCCACATTGTCGAATCATTTTTCATTCGAGCATCGTTTCTAAAACATTTTCACCGATCCGAATCAATGGAAATCCTACAAATCTTCGCCACCCGACATCGATTTTCCCCAACCACAAAAGCAGCAATTTCAACAATAAACAACAAACCCACAACTTTCGATTCGCCGTGTACCCAGTTTGACCTACACGTTTAATCTGGTCGTGGGGACGCCGCCCGGTCTGTGAGAGGAAGGTCTTCGAGGCCAATCTTGACCTTGCCGCAGCCGCAACGGTACTCCAAATCTCGCCACACGACGACTCATTCATGTTTTCGATGGAGGCAAAAGCACCGACTACGTCCTGTCTGTTCTCAAACGAAAAGGAAATCCGAATCGCGGTTGGATCGTGTCGGTTCAACCTTTGGGTTGAGGGAAATGTTTGTGTTCCGGCGTTTTTCGAAGTTATTGCCGTTCCGGAAAATTCGTTGGTCGTAAATATTTGAAATCTGATGTAATTTGTTTTTGTTGAATATAGATATTTTAAATTAAAATCCCCTGTATATATCCGCTATATGTAATAGTGGATTTCTGTGTGTACTTCGGTCTGCATGTTCGTCTGTTCGATGTCGCTCGCGAATTGAAAACGACGCGTCGATACGATTTTTTTTTGCGTGTATAAAATTATTTTTCATGCGTATATGGTCTTTATGTGTATATATTTAACGTCTATAATATCATGCTTATGAAAGCGTCTCTATTGACTTATGCAATACGTCGATTATTACGCAGTGGAAAA